>VZTB01005959.1:0-14754 GCA_013397245.1 Thryothorus ludovicianus | reverse complement strand
AGGTGTGGGAAGAGAGGCTGACATTTAAGACTAAGGCAAAAAAGTTGTTGAGAACTTCCAGCCTTCTCATCAGTTTTTATGTTTGTCAGTCTGCTTATCAGGACTGGTTTACTTGACCCTTTCTTTGACCTTTCTTTTTTGTCTGATATTCCAGTAAAGCCTTTCTTATTCTTTGTTTACCTTGCCAAGTTCAGCTCCAGCTGCACCTTGGCCTTCCTCACTTCATCCCTACACAACCAGAGCAGCATCCCTATTCTCAGGATCCTTTTCCCTGCTTGCATTGCCTGTGCCTTTTCTTCGTGACCTACAGATTGACCTGTAGGTCCTAACCCTGCCATGCCAGTCTCTTGTTTTCCTTGCCCAGTTTCTTGTACCTGAGGTCACAAGCTTTTATGCTCTATGGAAAGTGTCCTTAAACATCTGTCAGTTTTGTTCTGCTCCCTTGTCCCTTATGACAGTTTCCCAAGGAGATACATTAACTAATTTCTTAAACACCTGGAAGGTTTTCTTTCCTAAATTTTCAGGTCCTGACTTTACTCTTCAACTCATCCATTTTCCTCAGGATGGCCAGCTCTACCAGTGCATGATCACTGCAGCCAAGGCTGCCTCCAATCTTGATATCACCAATCAGCTCACTGGTATTGATGACTATCAGGTCCAGCAATGCATTCCACCTGGCAGGGCTGCTATTGCCTGTCTTAAGAAGTTATCCTCCAGGACACCTTATGGGTGCCTGTAGATAGCAGATACCACTCCAGGAGTCTCATGGATTGCCTACAGCACAATGAAGGTTATTTTTGGTAGAAACCTCGACAAGGTATTTTAAAAATATGAACCTCTCCTGAAAAAATGGCAAATGAAAATCTATACATCTGTCATGCTGAGAAAGATAATCTTTTGGAAATTAGTAAGGATATGAAAATCACTGTTTCAATTAATGTTTCTTTGGTAAAGTGGTTGCAAATAGATGATCTATAAGGTTCCTTCCAATCATAGCATCATTATAATGCTACTGCCTTAACTAAAACTGTTAAAATAACTTTAAGTATCTTGAAACCTGTGATGTAGTTAATTAAGAAGTATTTTAAAGCAAACTTACTAGATATCAACTATAATTTTCGTAATGTAAGACAAATTTTTTTCATCCATAAGGCTTGGCTAATACAGCTGAAGAAAAAAAAGGAAAAAATATCTAGAACTGTTTCTCCCTTTTTATCTCATTATTTAAGAGTTAAGTTCAATTGTGATAGATTAACATATTTTAAAGGAAATTAATTTCAAACTACCTAGAGTTTCTGTGTGAAAATTATTATTTTTTCTTAGAAACTAATGCATTAGAAAATATATTTCAAAATAATGCATAATTTCCAACACTTAGTTACGAGTGTCAAGACAATGTAGTTCAAATTATTTTGGTTCAAAAGGGCAAGTGGTGTTTCGATAAAATACAATTTAAGATGAGCATGTATCTGAAATATTTTCATTCATTTTTGGCTTAATATGAAATTTCACCTTAGAAAGGGCTGGTGAGGGTAATTCTAGGGGTTGCACAATTGATGTTAAATCTACCAACTGGATACCAAAAATGAATATCAAAGAAAATTCATTCAGTTCTGCCTTTGAAATGCTCCAAAATTAACGTCAATTTGATTTGGGGTATTAATGCCTCCAACCATGCCAAAAACATATTTATCAGTGTCTAGTGACAACAGGCAGCTTTCTAAAAATCATGTAATTTTCAATTGCACTGATAAGTATCGCTTTGTTCTAAGCAGGAAATACAGAAAACAGCATGAAAATTCACAACTCTTCGGATCTTCTATTTGGTCCTCATACAGATCTCAGCAAAGAATAAGTCCCTCTATACCCCTTGCAAATCTTCTAGCACATAGAAATATACTAAAACTCAGTTAAATGAATGGAAATGCATTCATGAACTCTATAGCCTCTCTGAAGAGCACTAACAATCAACTTCATGAAGATTTCAATAAAGAAAATACCTGATGATTTTCAAAGATAACTGATGTATCTGTGCATTAAATCAGAGAGGTGGAATGAAAAGGATGCAAGATATTATCTTTAAGAATACCTTTCTGATTTTAAGAGTGCTTATTTATTCCATGTGGAAAGTCAGCCTCTTTCAATGCTCTCCATTTAATCACTAACAATTTAAGGTACCAAACCTGTCTTTTTAATAGACTGCTGGTGACTAAATCACTAGCACCTGTAATCACTAGTGATCACAATTTACTAATTCCTGGATTCACCCTTGGTGAATTCTGATCCCTAATGATAGATTGGTGATGTTCTGCAAATACTCTGCAAGTATCCTTGACTTTATGTGGTCCAAATACAACAGAACTGATTTGGTGTCTGGGTCAGCACAATTTGTCTGATTATTTTAGTGAAATTATATGTAACCATGAGAGATGTATAAAAAAGGTTAATACCCTCCAAAGAGCTAGTATCTCATTTCCTAAGGTGTGAATTTTGGACACTGAGATGACAGTTTTCAGGGAAGGTAAAATAGCAGAGGGAGATAGAAATAGATCTCCAGCATAAGGTGAACGTGTTGCTGTGGCTTCAGGCACTCACAGCATGCAAAATCTACAAAGTTACCATATGTTCTATTGATCTGCTGAGGAATGGGGTATGACTACCTTTAATATCTCTTCAGCTACCACTCTCCTCACGCTTCTATAGCGTGCTGTTTCAAATAGAAGCAATTTTGTTGTGGAGGTAGTTCCACCATATGCAACCATTCAATGTATGCATTTTCCAGTGGAAGTCTTCTGGCTCAGCAGAAACTGGAGGATAAAGAATGTATATGCTCTCTTACTTCCTTTCTCTCATTTTTGTTTGTAAGAATCTCCAGGAAAGTTTTACTTCAGGTGGCTGATTTGCTGAGAGATAAGTCACACTGTTGAGAAGAAGCTTATTAATTACTTTTTTTTTAAACAATGAAAAATGTTATGATTTTACTGTGAAAACTTAGTAGGACACTGAAATATAATTAGTCACTGTGTAAAAGATGATATAAAGTCATGGTACCTGATTACATTTTCTATTTAGCTCTCCAGGATAACCTATTTTTAAAATCTTGAGGACCAGATTAAGCGGAAAACCAGAATCTTCCACTCTGGATAAGCAGCAAGTTCTGAAAACCAAATCAGTTGAGTATCAGTTGAGATAAGTCTGGTATTTGATAGAGCTACAGACTGAAAATAACATGCTGACCTTTAGTCTTATGAATTAAGATGTTATGTTGCCACCCACCATTTGGATTAACATTTTTCCTTGTAGTTCCTAGAGAAGGGTGAATCTGGAAAATTTCAATGCTTTAAACTCTAGTAAAACGAGACTTTGCAATCCATCTTCATTGTGAAATAATTTGGGACTGAACTGTTTATGGCAAGAGAGGCCAAAGGATGTCAACCTACAGATTTAAGGGATGAGAAATAGTTACAAGGACTATGCAATCTGAGAGAGACTAAACGCAACAAGAAGTGTTCTTGTGAGACCCCACTGACTCTGTACAGTTCTGGTGATCCCAGGATAAGGAGGACATGGAACTGCTAGAGCACGTTTAGAGGAGGGCCATGGAGTTGATAAAGGGACTGGAGCACCTCATCTATGAAGACTGGCTGAGGAACTTGGGTCTGTTCTGCCTGGAGAAGGTGCATGGAGACCTCATAGCAGCCTTACAGTATTTCAAAGAGGCCTGCAGGGAACTGGGAAAGGGACTCTTCAGCAGGAGCTATAGTGATGGGACAAGGAGTAATGGGTACAAACTGAAAGAGGAGAAATTTATTCTGGACATTTAAAAAAATAATATTTTTTTAAAAATCCAGCTGGATATTTTAAAAAAATGTCTTTATCGTGTCTTTACTGGATAGGCATGGAAACTGGTTGCCGAGGGAGGCTGTGGATACCCCAAGCATTGGAAGGTTGAAGGCAAGGCTGGACAAGCCTTTGAATAACCTGACCTAGTAGGCCAAAATGCCTATGGCAGAGGGGCTGGGTGAGAACAACCTTTAAGGTACCTCAACCCTATGATTCAGTGTCTGAGAAGAGTACTTTATTCTCTTCTCCCAGGTAACAAGCAAAAAGGTCAAGAGAAAATGGACTCAGGTTTCAGAGGGAAGGTTTATATTGGTTATCAGGAAAATGTTATTGACTGAAAGGATCAGTATCACAGAATCACAGAATGGTTGAAATGGGAAGTAACCTCTGAAAGTCATCTGGTGTAATATCTCTACTCAAGAAGGGCCACTTAAAGCCACTTGCCCAGGCCTGTGGTTTTTGTTTATCTCTGAGGTAAGAGACTACATCTTCTCTGGGCATCCTGTGCTCAGTCAATCCTCACTGTGAAAGCAATTTCTCAGTTTCAGGGGAAACTCCTTGTGTTTCAGTTTGTGTCAATTGCCTCTCATCCTGTCAGTGGACACCTCTTAAAGCAGCCTGGTTTTACACTTGCACTTCCTGTGCAAGTGTACATTAACAAGATCCCACCTAAGGCTTTTCTTCTCCAGGCTAAGAACTTCTAGCTTGCTTAGCCTTCCTTCAGAGTGCTCAAGTCCATCACTTTTCTGGCCTTGCACTGGCCAGTCTTCAGAAGATTCATTCTTCCTTTGTTTTGGGAAGTGCTGAGCTCATCACATAACTCCAGTTTTAGCCTAAACAGCCCTGAATAAAGGGGATCCCCTCCCTTAACCTGCTGTTAATACTTTCCCTGTAAAAGGGAAAATTATTTCTCAAGAAACATAATTAGTCTTCTTTTTGACAAAGTCACATTAGTGATTAATGTCCACTAGGTCTCTGACAGCCCTTTCTGCCAAGCTTCTTTCCAGAACAGTGGGCCACAGAGAACCCTCTGATGTGCAAGGCTCCATCCTCAGGAGCAGGACTTTGTACTTCCCCTTGTAAATCATCATGAAGTTCCAGAAAGCACATACTTTCATGCAGTGGTGTATGTTATAAGGTTTTTATTAATTTGTTTTATATTTTTATTACCTGGTTTGTTCTGTGTACCCCCATGTTCTCTCCCCTTCGGTCTCCCCCTGTTCTTTCCCCTTCCTGGGGCATTACTGTCACTNTCCCTTTTCCCCACCTCCCCTTATAAACCGGTGCACAAGCCTTGCTCGGGGCTCTGCCCGGTGACTCTTGGAGGTGAGGTGGGGGGGCCGCCCTGACTCCCAATAAACTCGTTAAACCGTCCTTGGTCAGAGCCCTCCTTTAATCTTTGCCGTCCGGTCAGAGCCCTCCTTTAATCTTCGCCAGTTGCCACATTCAGGATACGCATCCCCTGGGATTCTGGGACAATTTGCCCTCAGGACAGGTGAACTGAGCCGAGGCTTGGCACGGCATTCAGGGCTGGCCGGCAGATTTTATGTGGAGGCTCTCAGCTACAAGCGGAGCTGCTCATGCTCATTGCGATATTAGGCATTGCAAAATGCCAGCCTTTGTATTTGGTGCTCCAACATTTCTGCCTCTATACCTTCAGCTTGTTGAAGTCCTTCTGGATGTCAGCATGATCCTATCAAGCACTCCTTACAGTTTGCATCATCAGCAAACCTACTGAGGGTACAGTGCTCCCCATTGTGTAGATCATTAATGAAGTTGTTAAATAATATTAGACCTAGTATTGATCTCTCATATATACTACTAATTACTGGCTTCCAACTAGACTTTCATATACTGAAAAGAACCATTCATGCTCAGCCATTAGCAAGTTTTCATCGCACTTCACTTTCTGATTATCCAGCCTATATATAAATAATTTGTCTGTGAGGATCTTACAGAAGACAGTGTTAAAGGCCTTACTTAAGGCCTTACTCAAGGCTCACTGCCCTTGTCTGCCAGGCAGGCTATCATTATAGTCCTCCTCCAGGCTGGTCCAGCATGACTTCCCCTTCCATGTTTCCATGACTTTCCATGCTAAGTACTCTTGGTCATCTTCTTGTTATTCACCTGCCTAGAAATTTTTCTCATGTCTAGTTGTTCCATCCCCTTCCCAGAAACTAAGATAAAGCTAACTGGTATGTTACTGCCTGGGTCCTCCTTCTTGCTCTTCTTCAAGATAACAGAGATAGTTTCTTTCTTTCAGTGTTCAGGCACTTATCTCAGTGCCATTATTGCCATGACTGCTTAAAGATTATCAGGTGTGGCCTCTCAATTCCAGGCAACTCCCTCAGCACTCATAGGTGCTTCTCATCATGGCCCATGGATTTATGCATGTCCGTTTTGCTTAAATATTACCTGACCTGGACCTGATCCACCAAGGGTTCATCTTTGCTTCAGGCTTTCCTCCAGCCTCTGAGTCTTTCTACTAAATATGGACACAAACAAGATGTTCAGTACCTCAGACTTTTCCAGTCTTATCCAGGTACCCTTTATCACTGAGCAACAGGTCCACATTTTTCCATCTTTCTTTTATTGCCTATGTACTTGTAGAAGCCATTCTTCTTGTCTTTGACATATATGGCCAGATACAATTCCATTTAGGCATTATCTTTCCTAACTTTATCCCTAGTTGCTTTACAAATGTTCTTGCATTTTTTCTAGGTTACCCAGTCCTGCTTTTATCCCTTGTACTCTTCCTTTTTCTTCTGAGTTTGTTTAGCAGGTCTTTGTTCATCTATACTCTCCTTCTGCTATTTTTGCCTAACTTCATGTTCCTTGGGATGGGAGTCTCTTGAGCTGGAAGGAGCTGAGGCATGAATATCAACCAGCTTTCTGAGGCTGCTCTTCTCTCCAGGAAAAAGTCTCATAAGACTTTTCTGAAGCTTCTAGGGTATGAACTTGCTTTTCACCTTCCTCACTGCCCCAAGAATCCTAAATTCTACTATCTCATGTTCACCCCAGAAAAGGCTGTCTTTGATCTTCACATCTCAGATGACTCAGTCACTTGTTAGTGACTATGAGAAGCAACAGACCACCTCTCCTTTTGTCACTCAAGAAAGATTTTCCTGAATGTATGCCTAGGTTGCCTGTGTTCTATTATATTGTCCCTCCATTTGACACTGGGATGTTTAAAGTCCCCCATGAGTACCAGAGATTGTAGACATGAAGCTGCTCCTCCATGTCTATAGAGAGTCTCATCTGTCTGTTCTTCTAGTCATATGTCCTACAGCAGACACACACTACAATGCCACCTTTACCTGTCTTTTCCTCATAAATACTAAACTGTAAATTCTGATTTGTCCCCTCACCCATTCCCAGGCATAGCTCTGTACCTTTCAGCTGCTCTCATAAGAAATGCATCTTCCTTTCCCTGTATTCACATTTTGGCCTTTGTAAAGGGTCTCTATGTCTCCATTGCAACACTGTATTCTTTAACTCAATCCATTTCAAGTCTGTCACTGAAAGAGATGTCACAGACAGCCCAGAGATTTCCAGGCACGACTAGTTTGTCTTGAATGCCAATAACTGATAACAAACCACTGAGACCATAGCAGACTTCCATGAACACTGCTGGGATCATGTGAACAGCTGCAGCGCAGGAAGATGTCTGTATCGAAGATTTTATAAAATCAGTCTTCAATTCTGAAAAGAAATTAATAAACTCTAAACAAATGAACAACAGTAATAACAAAACTTACAATACAAAAAAATGAAAGTACTGTTAAATCATTTTGGTTCAAATTGTAAAGAGCCCAAGCTAAGCCTAAAGATAAGCAAAGGAGAAAGACTTATGAAGACTAATTTACCTAGCACATAAGAAAATGTGAGTCTGTGAAGACAGTTATCGATTTCATCACTATACCACTGATACTGGTATTTATCCTGGCAGAATTACTGTTGGGGACATCTGGAGACTGGCCAGCTCTGACAATATTTGAGCACTTAACTGCTATCATGTGATAACTGTAATTAGACCTGTTTGTACCTCACATGGCTAATAAGTCAGTACTTTTGCATATGTTTACATAAGAGAATACTGTGCGGCAGAAAGCAGCGCAAAAGAAAAAAAATTAAAGGCTTAAGAGTATTTTTACCTTCACTTTCAGTTCAAGGATTTTCTTTTTAGTGAAACCAATTATCTTGGACAATATGTCATTATAAAGTCTGGGAAATGCCCTGATTAAATAAGAGAGTAATAAAGTTAAATCTTCTTGTAGAAAAATATTATAAGGGCCTGCTTATGTATGGCAACACTTTCAAGACTCCATTAGCAACAGGGACTGGTTGACAGATTTTCTTGTCAAAGTCCTTCACTGTACTAGTAAAAAATCAAGAGATTTCTATGACAGGATGCTCATAACATTTTTCATGTTAATATGTTCCACCAAGACACCTGCTGCTCAGGAGAGATGACCAAGAGCTAAGGAACTGGTGCCATGTACAGAACTGATCATTATTTCACTAACTGCAATGGATAAAAATTCAGTTTGTATTTCTTAATTTCCATGAACATCCTAAATACATCTGCAGATTTCCATGTTCTGACAGAAGAGACCACCTTTCAGGATTACCTAATTACAGGTGTGAATAAGAACACAAAGGCACTAGAATGTTGATCCAGATATACATCTTGCTAAGCCTTAAGATAACACAGGTTTTATTGCTTCAAGGCCTGTAATATCGACAAGAACACATCCCAATACACAAGATTTGTATTTGCTATACTGTCCAGCAGCCATATTTTCATCAGACTCCTGAAGTATGTCAAGGGGACTGCTTTTTCTGATCTTTGCAACTGCCACTCCTGTTTTCTATAGCTAAAGATTTTTATTAAATAATTTTAAAACATACAATAATGGCTTTTAATTTAAAGAACTCCTCAAATGATTGTTTTGCCTTTCAAAAATGTACAATATGTGCATCTTTTGGGGGGTTGGTTTTGCTTTTGAAATAAGTAAGGACATGCACACATATGTTGAACTTGGATATTTTCCAAGTACTTAAATGTCAGAACACTGGACACAGAGAATTTCAGACTTTCTGTGCTGACAGGGAATGATCCTCAAAGACACACTACATTTGACCCGAGGCCATGGAAAAGGTTTCCAAATTTGAGTAATAGCTCTGAAATGATGAGTGTGTAGTTGAATAGAAGTGTGTCCTATCACAGTGAAAAATTTAGAATTTAAGGTTTCTGAGATATAGCAATATATATGTAACAAGATGGAGGGTTTAGGGCATAGTCTTCTTCTTCTCCTTCTCTTTCTTCATAAGTTTGGGTGATTTTGTGTGACTGGCTGGAAAAACATGCAGTGTGGGACATGGGTAGCTAGTTATTGGGTTAGAAGTTAAAATTAGTTGGCATCTTGTAATTGGGTAGTTTAGGCTTAAATAGACCTTGAAGACTGAACTCTGCACTCCATTTCTGCTCTGTTAACTTAGCATGTAGAAGCATTCATGGTCAGTGAGGCTGTAAACTTAGATAAGAAATAACAAAACAACCAAGTCTGAACAGGAATTCTGTCTCTCACATTTCTAATCCTGACGCTAAGAAAAAGAACCAATAAAGCAAAAGGTTTGCCTCACTAAATGAATCTTAGGATTAGATTGTACTTTTTTGTATGTGGCTGGGCTATGGTAGCAGGGATGTGCGTAGGGCTGGAGGATGGCTTTGTGAGGAGACATCAGGAACTGCCCCCATGTCAGAGCTGACTGACTCCAGGACAAACCTGTGGCTAGCAAAGGTGTGCTAATCAGTAGTGTTGACAGTTGGTGATAACATATTTAATATGGTGAAAACCACTGTGACAGCAGCTGTGAGAGAGGGAAGTGAATATATATGAGAAAAACAGCTCTGCAGACACCAAGGTCAGTGGAGAAGGAGGAGCATGTGGTGTAGATCCTGAGGAAGACTTTGTTTAGGCAGCTGCACCCCTTGCAGTCCATGGAGATGCATGGTAGAGTAGAAATCTACCTGCAGTCCATGGAGGATTCTGAGGCAGAGCAGGTGTGTATGACTTGATGGAAGCTTCAGCTCATGGAAAACTCAAGCTGGAGCATGATCTTAGCACAATGTGCATCCTGTGGACAGGAGGCCATGTAGGAATAGATTTTCTGGCAGGATCTGTGGTCCCATAAGGGCCTCACATTAGAACAGTCCAATGACCTATGCTGGAGCAGTTCTTGAGGAACTGGAGCCTGTGAGAAGGAAATATTGAAGAAGTTCATGAATACCAGTTTCTCATAGGCAGAACACCACAATGGAGCAGAGGAAGAGAAGTAGAGATGAAGTGTTATAAGCTGACTATAATCTGCATTCTGCATCCTTCTGCAACACTTGGGGTGGAGAAGTTAGAAAGATTGAGTTGAACAAAGACATTTTTAGATTGTTCTTACATCTCATTATCCTACCCTGTTTCTTTTGAAGACAATTCACTCAAGTCTGCTTCATTTATGACAGTTATTGTTCAATTTCCTCTGTCTTACTTTGACCCACAAATTTTGTATTGTGTTTTCTTCCCCTGTCCTGTTGAGGAAGTAGAATGACAGTTTGTGGGTACCCAGGAAAATCAACCTACCCAGCTGCTGTTGCTGAGGCTGGAAGGAACCTCTGGAAATCCCCAATCCAACACTCTGGTCAATGAGACTATTACTCCATTACTCATTGGATGTGTCAGGTTCTGTATATCTCCAAGAATGAAGACTCCTCCAGAACATCTCTTCCAGTACTTGCCCATCAGGGAAAGAAAAAAACACAACAAAACAACAACAAAAAACTTTTCTTCTATTTAGCTACAGTATCCTGTATTTCAGTTTGTGTCCATTACCTGTGAGAAGTGGATCCTTCTTCGTTCTCTCCTATCAAATATTTATACACATATATAAGTGACTGAGTCTTCTCTACCCTGTGCACTCCCAGCTCTCTCATACTTGCATCATGATTCAGGCCCTTAAAAGCCACATAGATGTGACTCATCAGGGCTGAATGGAAAGAACAGGATCACCTGCCTTAATCTGCTGTCAATACTTTTCCAAATGATGCTCAGGACACTATTTGCCTTCACTGCTATATAGTGCATTGCTAGCTTATAGTCTGTTTGCTATAGACTGAGACCTCAGGCTCTTTCCTACGTGGTGTCCTTTTTTTGCCGGAAAAAATAAGACCACAATAGTTTCACAACCCTGTGTTGACTAAAAAGCAATAGGATTTGGTAATTTTGATGCTACAAAAATTATGCTTACAGATTCAGTAAATAAACTGGAAAATAAACAATATATTTATGTTGTCTTAGATAAATCTTCCCATACTCCATATTTTGTGTTCTTTTTCCTCCTTTACTAGATTCTATTTTTGCTATGTTTGCCAAGTACCACAAATATCTGTCAGCAAGTTATCTCATCTTAGAAAGCCAAAAAAGACCCTTCTAATATTATTTCTACAGTAGGTAGATTAAGAATTGAAGATAAAACTTCTGTAATTGAACATGGCTAAATCCACGATGAGTAGTCTCTTGCCCTTGCAGAGCAGAAAAAGAAGCCACTCATCATTACCACCCATAAGGAACAGAAATTATTTTATGGCAAGAAATATAAAGGAAAAAAAAAAGAAAAAATAGTGACGGGAAAACAACTTTATTTGTGAATGAATGATTTAAACTCCACAGAGGTCAAACTATTTGTAGTCTGCCAGAAGAAATTTAACAGCCTTGCTCTCTTCTTTGTGACTTAATGTAAACTGACAGACACAGATGTGTCTGGAGTATGAGTCTTACGCCATTTATGCCACGATATTCAGTAGCTGCTCTGCTTTAACCAAGGATTATACAGTGTGACAACCTGAACACAGCCAAGATGCTGCTCTTTCTCAGGAAAGCCAAGAGGAGCAAAAGTGATTTTCTTTCTGTTACTTGAGGGAAAAAGACACCTGTCAAGGAACATGAATAGGCTTAGAGGGCTACAGAAACTGAAGGAATTGCTGCTTTTGGCCAGACATCTGCCTTTTAAGAGAGTATCACTTATTGAGAATGCAATGTGGCTGAATGAGTTTAGGGAGAAGAGTTAATAAATGCTGAAACTGCCTAGGTCAGGCTATAGTTCATATAATATTCTGCGACTTTCCCTTCAGCCAGTCAGAAAGCTGAAGAAATAAAACATCTAATGCATTTCACATCCCCTCTTGGGAACACCAGACAAGGGATTGCTATAGTAGAATAGAAGCAGAGACCAAATTTCAGAGCAAAGGTATTCCTCTATTGCTTATGGCACTTGTTGAAAGTATATGAGAGACATACAGGTCTCCCCTTTATTATTTTTGTACCACTTTCTCATTACAAATCCTGTTCNCTCATTACAAATCCTGTTCCACAGGATTTTTCTTTCAGGATCTTAATGGCCATAAGAACACACATTTAGCAGATAAGCTTCAACTTCTGATCTAAATATTTTAAGCCCAGATCACCTGATTCAAAAATTAAAATATAATTCCTGTCTCTGTACTTGCTTTCAAAAAGTCTTAGCTGCCTCTTCATCCATACAAAAACTGAAATTAAACAAAACTGAACCTCAGTCTTGGCCTGCAAAGCACTTGAAGCACTTCAATTGCGCCATGACTTCAGACTTTATTTTCAGTAATAACAACTGATGTAAATAGACAAGAAATTATTTATTACCCTCTCAAAGGATTCTATGGCTGCATAGCTGTGATATATCAGGTGTTACCAATGCTGCGATGCCCAGTGTAAGGTCAATTTTTCTTTTTGTGAATATGACAAGAACAGACACAACAGTATGACAAACACATTAATGGGGCAGTTCTTTTGTCTTTTATTGCAGCATGAAATGACAAATCTGTTTATTACATACTGTTGAAAATCCTTCTTTTATTGATAAGCATCATTTAAAATAGGGTATCCTAAATTACAGAACTGAACTTGTAAAATGAAAACAAATTATTTTAATCTAATGGAATTAATTGAAAAGTGAAGCTAGAGATTTTAAAAGTCTGTCTGCAAAGTGTGTCTTTTATACCTATTACCAGACAACACAGGCAAAGAGAAAAACATTAAAGAACATTAAAAGAGTAATACAGGGCTGAATCCTGAACCTCATGATTACCTATTGAATAATGATGTAGGCATGAAAGGATTGCACAAGTATAGAAAGGGAAAAAAAAATGCTGAATCAGAGAATAAAAATCACTATTATATATGAATTTTGTTTTTCTAGAGAATGATTGCTTTTAGAAAAAAGAAAGAGCTATTACTACATTGAAAGAGTTCAAAGCTCTCACACTATGTCTGATTTAAGTCTCACAGTTTTTTAAATTCTTTTTTGGTTTTCTGACATGCAGCTGTAAGTAGATGGACAGTTGTATTAGGGTTGATCTTGTTTTCTCAAAGTATTCTTCTATTTGCTTAATAGCATAAAATTCTGTCAAGTTACTGGTAGATGATCTGTGCACATCATTCTCTGATCTTTCTTTCTGACATTCTCCCAAGGATGCTAATAGATCTTCTTTTTTTTATATTGCATACTTTAAAGTATATTTGGAATTTTGGTATCGTATACAAATTGCATCACTCCAACTGGAATATTTCGTTTATCTTCTCTGCCTCAGAAATTCTCTTAAACTCTTTTATCGAGTGCTCTGTATAATGATTTCTTCACCCACCTTATTTTGCTTCATTCCTCTGTTACTTCTTATTAAGTACATCAAACCAAACCTTTAATCTTGAGACCAAAAGGCTATCCTTTATACTGCATTTTTCATTTGACCTAACTTGACGTTACTTTTAAGACCCTTCAAATATTTCACCTGCTCATATCTCAACACCTCTCTTCAAATGCCTTCCTCACTGTACTGTAAGGTGCTTCACCTGCTCATTCTAATTACTTTCTTTAAAACAATCTTCCATTCTGTTTCTTTTATCTCTTTTGACAAAAAGCCTAAAGAAAATCAGCTTAAATATCCACTTTGCTTACACAGCTGTAGCACTTTTAGCACCACAATACCTGAGCACCTTCTAAAGCTACTTCTCATTAAACAGATGATTAATGTGTGGGATGCTGATTAGAAAATGAAAGGACAAAACTTAGAATTTGCCTTTTTTTTCCCCATGTCCCAGATCTTTGGCCATTCAACATTTAGATATGACAGTCCTAATCTAGTGTTCTTTTTGCAGTTTACCAGCACTAGAATAAGTTAATTTTAGTTATAATTCCCTGACTTAGAATTCTGAATATTTTTCTTTTAGGAATACATAAGAGAAGAATTTTGTATCAGGTTATAAAAATCTTATTTAAAATATCATCAGTTGTTACTGTATCCTAAATTATGCACATGAAGCATAACTAAAGTATTAAATAGGACTTAACAAACAATATTTTAACCTGTGACACCAATTTTTGCAATGTCTTCTGTACGCAGGAGTGAAAGAACAACTTTTACAGCATTTTAAATGCTACACCTAATACATGGAGATGGGACATATGGTGTTTTCTGTCTCATAAAGAAGAGATGATGTTGGACTATAACAGCATGTGTTATTGAAACCGTTTTCATTAAAGAAAGTGCCTTTTAAAACTCCTCCTCTCCTCCAAGTCCCTTAGATCTCTTAGATATGGGATGTTGGTGACTAGAATTCATTTCAACTTGTAAAGTTTATATAATCCTGTGCTTGCTTTTTTCTGAGATTGTCCATTAATATGCTGATGAAAATGATTATGTTTTCACAGAACAATTTGTTCTCTGGTTTGATCATTACTATTGACAGTAACTTCTGTGGCTTTAAAACACTTTTTTGCAGGGAGTGTGGAGAGAGCTGTTGCAAACAAAACAGAAGCTTTGGACAA
>VZTB01005944.1:0-24766 GCA_013397245.1 Thryothorus ludovicianus | reverse complement strand
GAAGGAAGGAAGGAAGGAAGGAAGGAAGGAAGGAAGGAAGGGGGAGGGAAGGAGAAAGACTGAGACTGGAGGAAATAGAGACACATAATGTCAAACAATTCCCTTCTTTAGCCCCATTCGATGAAATTGGGAAATTTTCTCAGACTCTATAAGACATTTCAAGTTTCCAAATGTGCTAGCATCATCCGGTAAATCACCTGCCAACTCATTTGCTTACTACCACTGGAGAACAAAAATAGCTTTCATTTGCAAAATGATGTATGACCAAGCAATTGCTTATGCTTATTATATGGCCACAGTGCACTTCCCACACACAGAGCAGCACTGCAGCATGAGTCTTTACTCCACAAAAGGAAGTCTTGTATATCTGAGGCATCAACAGCTCAGGTCACATTTCGTATCATTTCCTCTGCCACTGAGGCTTTTGTGGTCTTTAATATCAGAGCAGAGATGTTTTCAGCTGCAGCCTTGGACCCTTGCTCCCAACAGTGCAGACAGGAAGACTAAACCAGATGAGTCAATGTGTGCAAAGTGTTCTTCCAAAATTGGAGGATGCAGTCATCTATAACATATTGATCTATAACATATCGATAAGGATGGAGGGTGTGTAGTGTGAGGGAGCAGTGTCTACTCTGCCTCTCTTTCCAAACAGCAACTGCCCCCAGAAATACACCTGCAAAGTATTTCAGAAGAGGCAGTCCTCAGCTTGAACACCACTGCCAATCAAGCTCTTCAGAAATAAGCTTTTAACCATAGAAACAGAACTGCAGAAGAACCTCTCTTCCAGTTTTCCTTCCAATATATCTTGCTGAACCACAGTTCTTTGTTTACAGATGAAGATAATGACTGCTGATCTGATATGTAGTGACCAGCTGCATGCCAGCAAGAAAAAACTATTGTAAAATATAAAGAAATAAGAATTTTTATTGAAGGGTATGATGCTTCCTCCTTGTTTTAACTGAGGAATCCTGTTTATATTCTAGAACACAAAAATGTTCATTTCTCTTCTTATTTTAGACTCATTTTAGGTTTTATTTTTTCTTTTCCTTCCTGATTGAAAGCCTGTTCTTACCTCAGTTGCTGAAAGTATTCAGCTATTGATTTTTTTCTATCAGCCACTATTACCACAGGTAAACAGATCCAGTTAAGAATTTCACCAAATTAAAGTTCCAAAGCAAATACATAGGTTCATCTTTCATCCTGTATTTTACCAAGTCTAAACAAGAGAATGCTCTTTTGCAATGGAGCCTACAAGACTGAGAAGGTAAAACCAAGAGCCACAGCAACTCTAGATTATACACAATATTAAGAATAATGACCCAACATTTAGAAATATAATTTGCTTACAGACTCATTTTCTTTTTTAGTGATATAAGTTATGTGTTACCCTTTGTGCGTATTTTTTAACCAGATTATATAAGAAATATTTTTCAGGGAACAGAGTGAGAGAATTTTCTGCCTTATGAGGATCTTAGGCCACTCTGAGATCATCAATAGTCCTTGGAGGTAGAAATAACACCTTCTGTGGGGCTTTTTTATTTTTCTGGTGCAAGAGTGACAGGGTCACCATCAGTAGGCAAGAGATGAAAGCAAAGATATATGGGGAAAGGATCTCATGGGGAAAGGAGAGGGAAAAGAATGACTTTGAAATACAGCTCATTCCCAAACAGGAGTTTCTCACATATATATTTTAACTTTGCTTTCTGGAAGTATAGTTTGCATGAAAAATGCTTGTGCCCCTATAACACTTGCTTTGCACAGACACTGTTTTCTGAAACATAACTCCTTCTTTGTTTTCTGACTTGTTAGGATCTAGATGCTACAAATACCATAGACCTGAGAGGTAGCATATGTTATACAGACCATATAATGGCACTATGTCTAAGAACTTAAAAATACATTACCTGCAATAAGTGCTTTAAAAAAAAAAAAGGCTTTTCACTTTTCTGGAAACAAGGAACTGTACAGCTGAGAGAGACCTGGATGAAAGGAATCAAGTTCAAACTGCAATATGTCCAAAGGCTGGTGATGTTTGGACAAATAACTTCTCATTAGAGCACTGTTACTGCAGTGAATATTGAATATAGCTCCATATGCAACACCAAACTCTCTCAAATCTCCTTTGGATGCAAAATCTTGGGCTGGGCACCTCCCTGCTGAACATCACTGGCAACACCAGAGGATATCAAATTTGTGCCTGATGAACCTTATGTTAATTTCTGCCCTCTACTGGAAGTGAAGTCAGAGGCACTCACACAGTGACATCAAACTGGAAATGCTGTTGGTGATAGAAAAGTTTCTGCTTGCACACACACCTGGGTGATTTTATGTTTTTGTGACAGCTGAAAAGTTTCACCTGTTAATTTGGGTGATGATAAAACAACTGAAATAGTAGTGTAATTGTAGGTCTGAAGCGCTTTTGCAAATGCAGTGGGGATTTTAAGACCATGGGTGAAGAATAAAAAACCCCAAAACATCACGTTGTGTCATTTTTACATACAGTAGTGCAGTGCAAATTTGTTTCTTTGGGCCCTAAATAAGTGGTGTGGCAGTCACATGCCGGTCACAGAAGCAAATACCTCTCCTTCCCTGCTAGACTGGCATTCAGGGGACAGCTGTCACAGTGATTGCCAGATTTCTTCTAAGTTATGGCTATCATTATATGGCTATATTGGCTTGTTGGTATGTTGTTCCGCTTGAGAATGGAAGACAGTAGTTTTATGGAGAGCTCTGGGAAAAGAGGCAAGTAAATATGTTCAGGAATAAATAACTGTGAGAATATAGGTGAAATGATGAATGACACTCTAAACATGAATGAATGGAGCCATTACAAAGAGAAGAAACTTGTATCAAAGGAGAGGAAAGCATTGTATGATGCAATATGTTCTCATAGTACAGTCACCTGAAATGAGAATCTGGGTCCCTTTCAAGATTTCAATGATGACCCCTTCTCTTTGACCATTAAAGAATTTTGCATTGCAGTGTATCTAAATAAGTCTGGTATCTCTAACCTCTGGTTCTTTGTCCCTCTTTTCTATATGTTTTGTCCACATAGAATCCTGGGCCAGTATAGCTTGATTGGTATTTTTATCTAAACAATGAAATCAACGTAGAACCTCTGTAAATGCCCAAATAAGAAGGATGGACGGCCTCTTACTACTAAACATTCTAGTTCTCCTTTCACTGCTTGGAATATTCCAAACAGGAGAGATGGGGCAAAAACAAGCCTCTGTGTTTGAGTCTTGGTTATCTTCCATTTTGCTTTTTTTTTTCTTTTTGTGCCATTTCTACCCATCAGCCTAAGGAAGCATCATACACAGAACAAGGCTGTGAGGTTCAGGAACAAATATTCCCTGCAAGGAAATTTTCCCAATGTAAGGAGCTGCTGAAAGAACAAAGAGCTGTAATGCATTTTCCTATTTAGCTTATAATCAACATTATGACTATTTACCTATAAGAAGATTTGTGTCCTAATAAGCATGTAGTATGCTGCCAAATGGAAGAAAATAGCAAAGTTTTGCATTTGAAAGTTTGAGTTGGTATTTTTTGGGCTTTATGGAACCTTAGGGACTTCCGGTTAATAACCATGTCCCGCCTTGAACAAGTTACAGGTTTTCCCCATTTTGTTAGCCTGTCTTTCATTCTTTGTGACTCCTGAGACTTCTTTCTCTCAGCCATTGCAGATGTGAATTCTCCTGCAGGAATAGTGGAGAATTTCAAAACAATTAAGAGATGTGTGCTTAACCTTCGGGAATCTTCACAACTGGTGTCACTTAACATTACTCTAAACAGCTTCAGGGTAATTAAGCCAGTACTTCTGGTTTTCTGGTTTTGCTTCTGCTGCTTGTAAGTTTAAAATCTTAATTGGAAGCATTATGTTTTCTGAGCTGGCAGCAGAATACAAATTCAAGCTACGTATATGTGCATTAAGCAGGCTGGAGAAGCAGGCAGGGAAGCTGCTGAGATGGCTTGTGGAAAAACTTCAGGCCCAACAGAAACCCACAGCCTTCTTTCCAAAAGCAAAACCCCAATAAAACCTCACTGGGGTGGTCTGATTTAATTTCTTCCCCAGCAAGCTTCATGAAAGCAAGGGAGCTGGCGACTCAGTCTATCGCTGCCTGCAGAGCCATCCTGCTGCCCTAGTGGTGGTGGCTGGGAGGAGTCGGGTCTCAGTCACACTCTGAACTCCTTTGCAGCATGAAGCTGTGTTTCAGGAGAAGCCTTGTGCATCTCAGCTTCACTTCAAGTGTGTGTTCTCATCATTTGCAGTTGTGTCAAATGCCTTTTATGAGCTGTAATTTTCACCCTGCTCCCAGGGAGGGAGGGAGGGACGGAGGGAGGTTTCTGCATTACTACGTCCAGACACAGCTTCACCACTTCTAGTGAGTGCAAAGGAGGGGTCAGCCACAGTTTGTGTGAAACACCAGGGTGTTTCTCTCTGTCCCCCGTTTTAGGCCAAGGAGGGCGTGTGCTCATTTCACAGCCCTGTGCCCAAACCCTTGGTCAGCAGCCAGCCCTCTTCTCACCAAACTGCTGAACATTTCTAGCTTATGCTCCCCACACTTCAGCAGCTGCTCCACAAGTCCAGCATTGATGCAACCGTCAGCTTAACCCTGGAGAGGCCACACTGCCTTGTTTAACTTCAGCTTATTTCACTTTATCGAGAACAAGCACTGTCCTTGCCAGTTCTGTTTTGTTCTCTCTCCACTCTTCATCTCATCCCAAAAAGTACTGGAGAGGAATTCACTTCCAGCTGTGCAGGAAAAGAAAGAGAAAAAAGTACAAAACAATTTACAGTGAAGCCAAATTTCATTTGAAAGATGACATTGCCTTTACTGAGCTGTAAATACAGATGACATGCTGCTCTTTTATGAAGAAATTGGGAAAAAGAAAGCATAATTCCACCAATATGAGTAAAGATACCTGCTATATCATGAATTTAGCAGCATTTCATGTTACAGTATGGAGAATGATTAGCCCAAGACCTAGAAGATGAAAGGGCTGAAGCAGGAGGGACTTGCCTCCATTTCTGAAAAGAATCACTTTTAAAAAAGACCATTATTAGTAGATTCCTGGGCAAAAGTTTCTTTATTGCACTGGGGTTAGAGGAAGTCCAGTCTTAGGAAGATGGGAGTCAGTGCCTCAGGATACAGCAGTGTCATAAGAGAAGGGAGATAGTGGAAAGGTATATGCTGCTCGTCAACAAGATGTGAGGCAACACTGCAGAAAACTGCTGTGCATGTTCATTTGTAATTTTGCCCTGAATAAATGTAGAGCCTAATTCATTCTGATTTATGCTGAGCTCTGCCTGATCTAAAACTGATGCCTTTTTTTCCTTTTCCAAGTTTTAAACCATGAAAATTCAGAGTGCAGGTAGCCCTCATTTCAACCAGGTATTTCTCTGTACTCCTTCATGAGGATCTACCCTAGCACAGAAGGTTCTTGGCTTAGGATTTACATGCCAAGTGGGGATTTTACCATCATTCCGAGCTCAGATTCCTAGCCTGTGGTTCATGGCAATATGCAGGATTTGGAGTGATATAATTTCAGTCAAAACCTTTCCTTCCTGATGCTAAACTGGGACCAAACTGAGACCATCATTATTCCTCCTCTTTTTGCTACTGTCAGTCTATTTTTCCATGTGCTTTGTTGTACCTCTGTCCTGCTCAGGTACAGAGACATCTCTGTAACACAGATGTGAGAAATGTTCATCATTTTTTATGCCAAAGTCAGTGGGCAGGTGCAGACAAACCCTAGTGGCGATGGCTTGACTGAGTGGGAGCCAGTGCGTGGCTGTGCCACACTGGCTGAGAAGGCCGCCCTGCCTTTGGGCAGGAATCCCTCCTACCTGTGGGGACAGATCTATGTCTCTGCTTCTAAACAAACTTTCTTTCATTTAGACAGCCCAATTGCCAGAAAACCACATATGGCTGTGGCTGAAATACCAAGAGTGTGATTCTGTCTAAAGGATTTGCTGCCTTCACGCTGTGCTCCAGCTGTGCTTTCGTGGCAGATGACATCAGCAGCATGCCTCAAGATCAGCATATAATATTCTCAAAGCAATGCAGAAACTAATTAATTCCAAATATGCCCTTAATCTCATAATGCAGCTTATATATGCCTTTACTTTTGCATACGCAGGAATCAAGCCTTCTTCTTTCTCCTCATACGAAGTGGTCTTGAAGTAACTAACATTAAATAAACATGCAAGGTTGTATGTATTCCCTACAGACTGCATGACGTTTTTGCAATGTGGCTCTCATTAAGATCAAATAGGCTAAGGGAATAGCAAACCTACCATTGAGTAATAAAACAATCATGACAGTCCTTGTGTAAGCCAAAGCTTTTAGAGAAATTTACCACCAAATTCAACATTTCAAAAAGTGCCCTTTATTTTCACATGTGCAACTACACCACTTCATTGATTCATGTCCTATCTCATACTGAATACAAATTAATAGGGGTACCAGAAAATCAGGAGATGTCAATCTCATCTCAGTCCTCCAGCTTTGGTCAAAACTCTACAGAGTTAGTAAGAAATATTTTCAGAAAATTCAGTAATTCTTATATCACATCATAAAAAATAATCTCCACTGAGACTACATCTCTTTTAGGACTTGTTTTAGATCCAAATACATTTGAACAACTCTTAAGAAAAGTTAAACATCTCACAAAGGTGTTGTGTCTGTTTGATATAGTAAGAAATGAATTTGGTTAGATTGGTGTGATTTCCCCAGAAGAACTCTGTGGGGCTGTGATCCTGAGCTGATTGCCCGTCATCACAAACCGTATGTTTTCCACATTTTCTAGAGTACCATACACAGCTCCAAGCCTATCTCTGCCCACAAAGTTGTTTCTTGAAGTTCACAGGCAGCTGTAGCACAAGACTGTGCATTGCTGCTGCCATTGTAGCCTTCATAATGATATCCAGCAGTGGGCAAAAGTGTTTAATAAATGAACTCCAAAATTCAAATTGAAAATGAAAAGGCAAATAACTATTTTACATTATTGTTGGGGTTTTGGTCCTGTGGTTTTTTTCTATAAATAGTTGTATTTCTCTTGTTCATCCTCCATCTCATGCAGCTGTTTGCTTAAGGCTACACTGAATGAATGAACATGAATGAAGCCCCAGGAAATGCATTTTTACAAGGTTTCTACTGTTCACAGTGGTGAAAAAAAAGCTTAAAAATGTGAGTAAAGCAATTGCTGCAGGGTTAGGAACTGTAAAATAAAGAGAAGGGAAGTCACTACATAATACCAAAAGTTGTTGAGGGTGTTTTCTTCTAATTTAGCTGTCCTGAGGCTTTTGTTCAGGATTTTTTGGTGTTTTGGAATGATGTCTGCTGCAGCAGTGACACTTGAAAAATCTGGGGAACCCAAAGGAACAGAACAACTGGCATCTGCTTCACTTGCCTTCTAGTGTCCCTGACTGTAGCCACTCAGTTGAGAGGGTCCTTTGCATGGGGTCACTGATTTCCTTCCAGTGCAGAAATGACTGGAAGGGTACCTGTCCACACGAGCCTCTGTTAAGGAATGTGAGGACTGTGCTCCTGGCCTGTTGCACAATTTAATTAGTAATGGGGTAATATTGAGGTAACTACTAGCAATAATTAAAGAAAGAGAACCTTGGGGCCAAGGCTGTGGTGTTGGGCTGGCATCATGTTAACAAAACAGGTAACGTGCCTTGATGGCAGTGACTTTTTCATGAAAAGCTATGTATTAACAATCTCATCATTCAGCATTGCTCCTCACAGCTTCTTGTAAACTGTTGCAACTCTTGAATTCTTGGGTTTGGTTTTGTTGGTTTTTTTTATTCCCAGTTTTTTGTCACAGTGGGCAACATAATTTGCCAAGGACTATTTGAATTTCCACCTGGGGTTGTGTGTACTCCCAAGCTGGGGCTTTCTTCTGGTCACAGTGCCAAAAATACCTTTGCTTTAGTGGAAAATTACCACTGAGCACAGGGAAGTCTGATCCCACAACTGATACCACTGCTCAGCAGAAAAGTAAAAGTAACCCCAGCTACACCTAAGGCTTCTGTATGAGGTAGTGCAGAAAGCCTCTCTTCTTTGCACTAGATTTACCAATACCCTTGTAAAAAAACACTGTCAGACATTTAAACTATAAGACACAGCCCAAGATCACATCTCTCATACCCAGATAGGTGGTGTAGTATCTATTGGCTTTGTAAGGCTCACTATCCAGTCCTGACAACAACCACGACCCCACTATCCATTTATGAAATGTCACATCCAAGAGGATGAAGAGCAGGACAGGTGAGAGCTGTGTCCCTTGTGGGCCTGGATGTGACCTCTCTGCTGGTCACAAGGATGCAGCAGCAATGGTCTAAACATCTGACATACACAACACAACAAAGCATAGCAGGGATTCAAGTAATAATAAGGAAAATATGTTAAATATTTCTGGGCTCTTAGGGTACAGTGGATGACTGTCTGGGTTCAATACAATTTAAGGGGCAGACAGTGAAAAATGCACTACCCACCCCTTTTTATTTTTAACCACTCCCCTTTTTATCAGTAAGGAGAGAGACGAATGTGAGAAGTTGAAAGTGAAAAAATAGCAGTTTACTACAAATCCGAAACGAAAAACAGATAACAGGCAAATAACAGCAAACAATCAGTGGACACGAAGTGGTGAGCTCTCGCAGGCTGTCCGGGAACAAAGAAAACAGGGTGGCGGAGAAGCCCCGGCTCCAAGACCCGGCACGGCAGCCTTGCACCGCGGCAGTGACACAGACTCGTCACCAACAACAAACAACAGGGAACAAGGACCGAACAAAAGAAAACCTGGGGTCCAAAACCAGGGAAGTGCCCCCTCAGTCTCGCCGGTGGTGGCTGTTGCCTGTCAGTCTCTCTGTTTGACCGAGGCTGCTGACGGACTCTGGCTGCCATGGAAGCCAGGGACACAGCCCATGGAACGCGCAGTGCCAGCCTTCCTGCCTCTGCCTCGGCCAGCCCGCCCCAGGCGCTGCTGGCACCGAGCTTCCCGAGCTGCGGTGGGAAAGGGAAAGGTCCCTCCGAGCCCCGAAGGGCGATGGCCTGGCCCCGAGCGGCCCCGGGCTGCGGACCGGGACTGTGGAATCCGCCTGGAACAGTTCAGGATCGCGCAGCTCCAGCCTCTTGGGCTGCTGCTCGGAGACCTGCCTGAAGCCACCTGCTCGGGAGCCCAGAGAGAGGAAAAACAGGCCTGTGCCTTGCACCATCCCAGATTCCCCGCAAGAATGAAAGATAAAAGCAAGAGAGCTCCTGCCTGAGCAACCCTGACCTTAAAAAAGGTCCTGGCATTTCCTGACCTCCAGCAGTCCCTTTCCAGCCAGCAGGTCTTAAAGGGACAGTAACAGTTTTCGACGTTTGACATAGCGCAGAGACATATGGAATACAGAAACATGTTGAGTTACCCAGTACAGTCCCAAATTTGAATGTATAAATTGCATACAGCAGTTCAAGTGCAGAGCTAAGTTATCTCCATGGGTTTATCACTTCTACCCTTACATATCTTACCCTTATTCTTGTATATATTTTTATCTCAAGCTCATTATTTTATGAAATTCTTAAAAATTATTACACACATTATATTATCTTCTGTTCGGTCTTCCAGAACTGCAAACAAAGCCTTGGTTATGCTGTTTACTTAATGTCATCTAGCCCTCCGTCCTCCTCCCTGTTTGTTTTGGTTTTTTTTTTCTTTCTTTGCTGATGCTGCTGGTTTTGGTTTCCTTTCCCTGGAATCTTATTATTTTTGATTAAAAGAAATAGCTTCAATGTATTTTTTTTTTAAATAATGCAGACCATCTAAAAAATGCTAGAGTAGTTATTTTCATTCACTTCCTTCTAAAACTTCTGTTGTAATTGAAACATACTTTGAACCACTTCTGAAGTTTCTGTCTAGTGCTTTCCCCTTTGAGTATTTTATGCCATTTCTTTCATTGTTTCCTTCCTCAAGTGCTATCAGGCAGGCTTTTTATTTGTAGATAAAATGTCTTGGTATTTCTCAAGGGAGGAGTGTGTGTTACCATGCTTGCCCTTGTATTGGGGCACACTATCAGCAAGTGCTCAAGGGATCTCCTGTGGTGGATTGCATCATAGAGCTGAGACCAGGCTGAATATTTCTCCTCTCATATGCATACAGTATCAAAATGCTGCTGGCATTGATCATTAGGACAACGGACAGTCCCCCTATTTTTCTTCAAAGAAAGAGACATGCTACAAGGCATGACAGAAAATAAGCTGATATAGCCTGCATAAGTCAGCCTGACAGATACTCTAAGTGATTTCAGTGGGCATTACTCCTGTCAACTCTTCCATTTCTGGGAAATACCATTAACTCAGTAATGACATGTAAGTTCCATGTCGGGATCCCTTGGCACATTGACCACTGTTTCCAATAATCCACTCCTGGCAGGTAAGCCCTTTGCATACCCCTCTACTCCAGTTCAGTGGCATTGCCTATGGTTTCATCTTCTGTTGCAGGCCAACTATGGGCAGACCTCAGTGATATTGAAAAGATATTTGGGGCATCTAGAAACTGTTGTATTTGGTTTGATTCACTTCTTGCTTGGATTGCAGATAATATTTGCAGGCCTCTGCCCTTCTGTACTGGAATCATCACCTGCCTTTTTCATAAAAATGAACTATTTTTTTCCGAGTCATGTGCAGTTGTCATTTCTCCACGATAAACACACAGAGGCAACAGAGTATTTTTAATAGATTACAGAATTAATTTACAGAGTGATATCAATCTGTGAAGTTTGGCTAAGTAAGAAATGCTTAAGGAAAAAGCAAAGATACAAAAATAGCCTGTGTTTAAGCTGCCACTAAATAAAAAAATGGATATCTTTGCTGAAGTTCAGAAGCAGCATCTGAAGTGGAACAAACACAGGCCTGTCGTTGGAGACATAGTTCATGCTCTTTTCAAAATTTAAGTTGCTTGCATTGCTGTAATGAAAAAACAGGTAAGCTTGGTCGTTCCTTAATTTTCCCATGGAATTTTTTGCTTGTCTAAAGCTGAGTTTGTCACGAATCTCAGAAATCCCAGCCAGGTAGGGAACATAGGACTGAAGTAATTGCTGATTAAGCAAATTGTAATTTGCTAAAAATGCCAAGGACAGAGATTCTTGAAGTTACTAGCAGTATTCAGTTACATTATGATTACACATGACTGACTTCTGTCTAGAAGTTTCCTGAGATTTCTGAACAAATTAAGGGCTCTAATGATATTATATAATTTTAAAGAAATCTGCGCCTTCTTTAATGAAGAAGGTGCTTCTTCATTAAAACATGGAATGTAGGGACACAAGGTAAGCTGCTAAAATAAAAAGGAGGCCATCATAGAGATTGAAGGGACCCGTCACTTTCACAGAATACCTGACAGGATGGATGCCGGCAACATTCCAACCCTGGAAAATCTCCTGATTTATGCTGTGGATTTCTGCATGCATTTCATGATGCTAACCAAAACTTCGTTGCCTTGGAGGAAGACAAGCACCACTTCCAGCTCTGAGAGAGTCTACAGGTTCCTAGACAAGTCCTGACCAACAGTGATCCAATCTAGTGTTTGAGAGCTGCCTGAGGCTCTATGTTCACTCCTCTGTACAGGCAAGACAATGTTGACTACAGCTCTTCTCCTCTTCTGCTCTGCTGCTGCAGCTCAGATTGCATCCACTCTCAGGTATTTCTTCCCCACTCTCCCAGATCCTTGGTCTCTCCCCAGCTTTTTGAGATCTGGGGTTTCAGCCCAACCAATGGCACCTTCACTCACTCTAAACATTCTAGGCCTTTGTGACAGCCCCTGCAAGTTCCAAGGAGTTACTGAGGGAAAATATTGTGGTGGCATTGCAGTTTCTTCCCTACAAAGCAATGAAACCACAATTTCCTTCCTACTGACTCTCAAAGCCACTCCATCAGCTTTGCTAGGTCCCCTGTTCCACCTCCTAGGCAGGCTTCATGTCTCAGGTTTTTGGATGAAAATGAAAATTATTTCTTCTTATTTCCTTAACACAGGCACAAAATAAATGATGGTTGTATCATTTGTAACCTGTTTGAAGGTTTATGTGCAATTGCACCTTCTCTAAATTAAGCACTCTTAAATTAAGCACTCCCTTCTGTGGGAGAAGCCAGGTAATATTTTCAAACTTTCTTGTGGTAATTGTTTGTCTCAGTCTTTCAGAAAGTGAGGAAGAAAATGCACATTCTTGCCAAGGCTTCCTGATCTTCAAGTAATTTGAGAGATTTGACCCCCAGGTAATCTGTTTAGTTTGAAGTGTCTTCTTTCACTGTTAACACCTTCTTCAACCTCTCCTGAAAATGCTTGCATATGTAATAATTTAACTGCATTGACAATGCAGTTACACTAGTTTTTTGTTTTGTTTTGGGTTTTTTTTTTGGGGGGGAAAAAAGTCATTGCTATTTGCCAAAAAGAGTTTAAATGCACTCCCTCTCCACAGAAATAGGGCCACTAGACCTTGTACGTCTAGAAAATGAAAATGATCCAGTGGTTTAAAGACAAATAGAAGGTAAATATCACTGTCAAAGACATCCTTATCTCCAAAGGGATGTCTCTGGCTACAAAAATTCAACTTTTGTGACCTCTTCCTTCTGTCTTTTTTGTAGGTAAACAGCTGGTTCCAGTTACCCTGCAGGAATGCCGACCCTGGGATGGTGCAGAAGTGAATGTGCCATAGAAAACCTGCAGCCTTAGTGAAGAAGGGAAAGGAGTGTCCTGCAAAGATCATTGAATAATGATGACTAATGACCCATGTCCTACATAGATGACCTATCTGGAGACATTATCTGATCGGCTCCTGTTGTTCCATCTTCCCTTATGAAACAAATGTGTTTCAGAGCACAGAAGCCACTGGACTGACTCAGGGAGAATGTATATTACTGCTGTAGCCTTCCCAAATCTGTATTAAAAATATATAAAAAATTATGATCTTCTCCACTTCAGAAATGACTGCCTAGAGGCAAAAATAAATCCCTTCTCTTTCTGTGTCCCCTCCCAGGAATTAAGGGTTCTATAACCTTGTTGACATTACCCTGTGGCACAGACAAAAAATGTCTTTAATTATGGAAATGGAGCATTTATTTCCACACATGTTCAGCTTCTAGTCTGTTGTTTTGGTTTCAGACATACAGAGAAAGCTTGTGTGTCTGTCACCTGATCTGTTTTTTGGTCAGTAGTGTAGATGTTCGTCTTATAAGAGGTGCCATCCCTCCCAGTAAACCTTGCACTGTTAACTGTCAATAAAATCACACTGAGGTAACACATACTTAGCAGCAGTGACTCCAAGCACACACACAATTATGTGAAAGATAGCTGGCTGGTGTGACATGCCACACATGTTTAATATATGTGGGAGTGTACTGAACAACCAGAAGGAGAAGTGTTAATTTTGTTTTGTCTTACATGTGAAAATGAAGATCTTTCAGATGTAAGTTACATTAAGAATGGCTGGTTTGAATTTGTAATTGGAGAGGGAGGCTCAGAAGAGGAAAATGGAATACTTTTCCAAAATTGGATGAGTTAAAAAATTCCCATAGAGTTTATTTGAAAAACGGGAAAAATGTAATGGCTATTTTACATCTATGTGTTCATTTTTCCTGTATTATTTCTCATTTTCAGAATAGAAGTTTATATGTACAAATTTTAGTTACATGCAGGCATAAAAACTGCCAAGTGACACAGGAGAAAAAAATAGCAGGAGAATTTGTAAGATAAGAAAATTAGGAAAAAAGAAGGATTTCTGTCTTTGCAGATGGTAAATAAGCTACAAGATTGTAAATCAGCTAAAGAACAGCTGAAAAACCCTTTAGAGAACTTTGATATTTTCCCTCTGGAAGATACAGATGACTTGGGAGGCTCCTGATAGCCTTCCCAGAGCATGGATCAGTGGTGCCCAGGTGTTTGAGCTCTGCAAACACACCCACATCCAGCAGTCCTATATGAGGACATCACAGGTCACACAGGAGCTTAGTAACGGACAGGCATATTTTGTGCATCATCATCATTCTGCAATTTCAGAAAACCTCGCTTGGAAAGTCATGCTAAATCTCTCCAAAGACAGTTTTTCTGTTTTTGTAACTATCCTACTAAGAGGATTGTAATCCAAATATTAGCCCAGAATTATAAATGTACACTGTCTCTAGGAGAGGTACACAGTTCAACGAGTTGGTTTCGGTGGGTTTCTTAGTGGTAACCATGAACTACCCTGTAAAACAACTTAAGACAAACAGACCATCTTGTTGGACTGCCAGATTTCTATTTTGAGACTTGGCATTTTGTCAGCTGCTCAAGAATTTATGCAGTGTCAAACAGATGCTATCAGATAGCAAGTGATGATCAACCTTTCTCTGAATCAGTTTTAGGAGACCCTAAACTCACACCCGTTCTCAGAATAATCTGCTGGGGACCAGACGACAAACTTTAGACAAAACCATTTCCTCCAATCTTATCCTACAAGGGCTGCTTTTTGTCTGGAGTGACTGTCTCTGACCAATGCTTGAACACAAAAGGATGGCACAAGAGGTTGTTTCCAGCCTTTGTTGCCTGTGTGATATCCAAATTCACAGCAGTAATGAAGAGTTATTTTCTTTCAGACCCTGTGCACTGTAAATCTTAAAATACTAAGACATCACTGTCTGATCCTGTTCCTGTTCCTATTACCAGAACTTTTACTACTGTTCATAGTGACAGCAAAATCTGCCCAGAAATGTGCATATTTCAGATAGACCTGAACATACAGGATTTACTCCTAAGTACATTTTACACTTTCTACATATAAAGCATTTACTCTTCCGGGCAGCAGGTTTGACCCTCTTACCATGGACAAGACTATCATGTTTGCTATTATTTCACAATGAAATAGCATTAAACATTTGTGTGTTTGTATGTGAATATACATGTGTACATGCATATAGTCAGGCTTTTGTTCTGAGGAACAACAAAGAAAAGACATATATGACAGTAAGACATTTAGACACAGGTCTACAGCCTTGCTAAGGTATTTTAGCTATGTTCATGAGACTGTTTTAGTCTCAGGTAAGGTTTCTTTCACCAAAAATATATTGTTGTATTTTAGCTACATATCCAGACTTTCAATACCACAACACAGGAAACTACAAGGCAATCTGCACAATCACTCACAAGAAAGGTTATGCTCCATATGGAACCCTTTGAATACTTACTCACTGGGGTCAGCAGTTGTGCTTAATACCTGTGAGATATTCCATAATGAAGTTTAAGGTCATGTGTATTTTCATATTTAGAAGCTAACTCTGTTATCAGTTTTCTAAGAAATACATACAATTTTTTTCCAGGCTACTCTACTGTCAGAAAACAAGTTATTGTCTACTATTTGAGGGCAGATGAAACTCCACAGATACTGGAGGAAAGATGAAACTCCACAGATACTGGGAATAATGGAAACATTCCCTTGAAAGGAAGAGTGGCTGTGGAATGTTCCATCCAACCAGAGGAATCTTTAAATATTTTCAGTAGTGAATGCCAAGGCTATCCAAAGCTCAGTGTTGCAAAACTGGAATTAAGTAGCAACAGCAAGGAGTGTGTAATCCTCCCATGGCTGCACACATCCATGGCAGAGCCAGAGGAGCAGTCTGACAAATCAGGACTATAGCAGAGGTATTGCAGGTATGCTGTGGCATTGCCTAGCTGCTTGCTCATCCCTTCAAAATAGAATTATAGAAGAGTTTGGGGTAGAAGGGACACTAAATATCATCTAGTTCCAACTTGCCTCAACATAGACAGGGCACCTTATACTGGATCAGGTTGCTCAAAGGCCCATCCAATTCATTCTTGAACGCTTTCAGGGCAACCACAAATTCTCTGAGCAACCTGTGCCAGTGCCCCAAGCCCCTCACAGTGAAGAACTTCTTTTTGATATCTAATCTAAACCCACCTTCTTTCAGTTTAAAGCCATTCTTCTCCTATCACTATGAAAGTCTCTCTCCAGTTCTCTTGTAGGCTTTGTTTATATACTGGAAGGTGCTATATGGTCTTCCTGAAGCATTCGCTTCTCCAGGCTGAACAACTCCCATGTTTCCAGCTGTCTTCATAAGAGAGGTGCTCCAGCCATCATCGTTATGGCTCTTCTCTGGACTCTTTCTAATAGGTCCACGTCCTTCCTGTGCTGGGACCCCAGAGCTGGATGCAGTGTTCCAGGTGGGGTCTCACCAGAGCAAAGCAGAGGAACAGGATCCCCTCCCTCCCCTGCTGTCCACACTGCTCTGGATGCAGCCCAGGATATGTTTGGCTTTCTGGGCTGGGAGTGCTTATTGTTGAATCATGTTGAATTTTTCATTCAGCAACACCCCTAGCTGTTTCTCTTCAGGGCTGCTCTCAATCCAACTGCTAGAAGTGGGGGTAGGCTCCCTGGCATTCTTACCTAGACTTCTGCCTAGCAAAGGAAAGCTATGAAATAATAATAAATGAGAAAATGAAATGTCTTGAATTATGCCTCCAGCCCCACTCATCAAATAGTACAGAAATATTAGAGATACTGCTAAGAATACTGACTCAAGTTTATCCCAATGTAACTTTACCAAAAGCAACAAAGGGAGAGCTGCAGTAGCTGAAACTAACTTATTATGTCCGAAACACAGAGCTAGTAATGCGTACGTGTCCTGCTACATAGACCTCTCAGTTGGAGCTCATGTCCTTACCTTATAAAAGAACAAATGTATCTCACAGATAGAGAGATATATTAATGCTAATTACTTAAAGACATTCAAAACATTAATGCTAATTAAAATGGCACTCATAGCAGACTATTACTTTGCTGCTCAGGCTAGAATGCCTGCTCAGCAGCAGCTTCATCTCACTGGGAGGAGCACTGACCCATGTTCCTCTAGGTGGAGCAAAACTAAATTGATGGTTCTGTTTTTTCTTTTTATTAGATAATGCCAATGTAGGTTTTCACATGCATGCTTGGGAGCCAAGCAAGACCTTAATTTTTCCTACAACTGAATCTGTCATCAAAATTATCAAAACATCTTCTCAAACTTCAGCTGAATTCTGCCCATGGTTGTGATCTGGCCTAGGTTTATATGAAAGAGCCAGTTCTGGCTCTCCAGAGCATGCTCATTACCCTTTCAGCATGCTCCCTCGCTGGTCCCAGCAGCTGGAGTGCAGTGCCACAGAGAGGAAGGATCAATCCCTTGTGACATCAGTGGTTTCAGTCTGATCTTCCTGTTCCATTTGTGCTGCAGCAGAGACCACAGATGGGCAGAAAAAGGGAAAGGCTGTAGTGCAATGCAACAGGAACACATCTGACAGTGCTAAGGTTTTGGACTGCTGTTCTTAAAAGTGATTTTGTGATGTTGTTCATAGTAAGCACAGAGACAGTACATAACCATTCAGAACAAAGCAAGCTGAGACTTTTACTGACTGCTTTTACTTTACCTTGTGTGAGAAAAACAGCACTTGTCCTGCAGCCCAGACTCAATGTTCCCATCATACTTCTCAGTCTTACAGTCTCTTGGTGCAGGATGACAGTATCCCTAGAAGGACAGCAAAAGTTTTGGTTTTTTTATTAAGCTTTCCTATTGGATTAACACATGACTTCTCCACAAATTCTAGTGAAATCTAAATCTGTACACAGGGATGACAATGCTGCTTCCCTTTTGAGGGCATTCCTCCACCCCAAAGTAAAATCTCCCAGGTGCTGATCAGAGCAACCTCTGGACATAGTTCATTCTCCCCTTTTGCCCTGTATGAGGCAGTTTCCTACTTTGCCAGCACTGCTCATAGCTAAATTGCCTGGATTTACTCACTTATCAGGGTAAATATCCTGTTATCTGGGGAAAAAATCTTTTGCTTTTTTAGCAAAAATATTCCAAGACCCTTTTGCAACCTTTCATTACCTCACTTCCCTTTAAGATTCTTCTGCCTGAGGGAATTCATTATTTGAGAACCCTTCTTACCCCACTGAACATGACACAGTTTTCCCAAAAGCCAGACAGATCCCTGAGCTGAGAAAGGATGTGCAGTTCATGGAAAGGAAGAGGTGCTGTATGTCTGGAGTCTGAAGTCCTGAGTGAATGTCAGCCGTGGCCAGTTTGACATATGATTTGGGTAAATGTTTATCTACTCACTGGTCGCAGGGCTCAGTTCATGTTCATTTAAGAAGATGATTTTGCTGCACAAAACCAATGTTCTGTAAAAATTAGAATTGTCTTTCCACATGCATCTTAGCTAGAAAATAATTAAACATAGTAAAAAACATCAGCTTGTGTTGGAAATAAAATGTCATGGTGAAGAACAGTACTTAAGTATATCAAAAAAGTGTCGCAGGATACTAATTTCATCATTGCTTCTTGGCACCACAGGTTTTTGGAATGAGGGGATGGGGATTTTTTTGGGTTTTTTTTCACTACCTCACTTTCCCCCCATTTTTGTTGCTGTTGTTGTTATGGTTACTGTTGTTGGTAATTTTGTCATGGATGGAGCTTTAAAAAAATCCATTGTGATAGCCAGAAAATCCTGATTTTGGCAAGCTCAGTGGCTTGACAGGGCAACACACACGTGACCCAATTTTACAGACAGCTTTGTGTCTCTTGTTTAATGGCTTGCAAATGAGTGCACATGAAGAAAAACAGAAGCCAGTGGAGTATGAGTAATCCAGCCGGGAATGTGCTTTGTTACAGAGATGCAGAGAATGCCTGCTCACAGCGTGCATCACCCATGCTGGCAGCCAAAAGTGAGGTACTCCCCTGCCGAGGGAGGACGAAAGCTTCTTGTCACATGGGGCCCAGTGGAGGACTCACTGGTTTTGTTGGACAGAAAGGGGAGCAAGGAACACAAGGAACACAACTTTCCTCTCATTTCCTGGACATCATCTTGACATGCATCTTATGGGCTTGGCTTTTTTGAGTTGATTTATCGCCCTGGAGGATTTTGATTACTTTTCCCTCCCTTGAGGACTTATAAGGTTTTTTCAAAGTTAATAGAAACAGTAACGGCATTTCACCTATCCTGGTTCTCTTGTATCCATCCTGAAGCTTAGGAGTTGTCTCAGAGCTTTGGAGGCTAACCTTCATATTAGAGGTGGGCTTCAGTCTATGAGAAAATGGAGTTCTGGTTAATGCAGGATAAAACAGACGGATTTGACGTCTTGCACATACATGGACTTTGGTATGTGTTTATTTTTTCAAGCTGCCAGGTTTCATGCCTAATGTAGGCTGAGAAATATGTCCTCCCTGCTAGAAATCCCCAAATATTTTTACCTGTTCCATACTCCAATTGCCTTCTAAAGAAACATTGTTTGCACAATGTTTTTACACAAGGTGTACGTATTAATTTTTAAACTTAGATTTTCTAGATATTATTAGACTGTGGAAGCAATAACAAAAAACATAGACTGGTGTTCTGTTTTTCTGAAGTCATTGTAATGCAAAAATATATTAATATCCTCGGGGCTGTTTCCAATAAGAGTGCATGCAATAGTTTAAACTTCCTGTCCTCCTTTGCTTCGAGACCCAGATAGGGCTAATATTTCCATAAAGCATGAAGATATTAAAGAAGGAAATCTGTGATTGATCACAACATGGGTCTCAGTTTTAAACTTGCCATTCACTGGCAAAGCTTGGGTTTTTAACCAGCATTCACTCTCAAGTACATTTCTGATAAGGAGAAATGGAGTGCCCAGTGGGATATTTTTCCCAACATTTGCTTCAAATCCTTTTTTCATATGGCATCTCTTGTTTATTTTAATTTAACTCTGATTTTCAGAATGTTGGACTGCTTATTCACAGGCTCTGGTAACGAAAAGATGGTAAGTGATCTGCAGTGAGAATTTGAGGATTGATGTCCAAAAGGATCTTTGTCATATTTTAGGCTTGAGATTCTCAGCTGTCTTGAGACTAAAGCTGTATCTAGGGGTATTGTGAGAGTTATGTCTTGGTTTAAGACTGTGATAAACCATAATTCCAAGTGTCATCAGCATCACACCTAAAGGCTATTTAAGTAACATAAAAGCTCCTTCAGCACTTGTCTTCCAGTGTTTTTACATATTGAATTAATGAAGGGGTAGTTAATTTACAGCTAGGATCAGAAATCAAAGTAAGGTGTTAATTGGAGTCAGAAGCAGAGAACTCATAATTAGGCAGAATTGAGGAATAGTGCAAGATCTTGTCCCCTTACTTTTAATCCATAAATATTTGGGTAATATTAGAATATTAAATATATTCCCCTTCCAATCTGCCTTAGGTTTGCTCCTCAGCAGAGCCCAGGATCCTGCCTGCCTGGGCCACTAAAACCAGGAAAGAATTGGGAAGAGTGATTGGACTAATGGGAGGGTGGTGGGTGCCCAGAGTTAGGCTTCAGAGTAGGAGAATGCAGCAAAAAGAAAACATTGGCCAAGGTTCAAACACTGTCCATGAGCTGCTTGACCTTGACTCCATTTTTTCTGACTTTGGTTTTTTTGTAGTCTTTCACTGTCTCACTTTTCCTAACAGAGTATCACCAGTAATCTAGAACAAAGCCTCACCCACACCAGAAACCCAAGAGATAAAAATATGCAGCAAACCACACAAGGTCCTAACTTAGGCTACTTGAACTATTCTTAGATTTTTCCTTCCATGTTTTTTCTTCCACCCTGAACTTCAGCCTTAATCACAGCCCTTGTTTTAGCAACAGTTTCACATTTGGTCTGGTGATCTCTGTGAAACCCAAACCTCAACATCATCCTATGTTGAGGATTTCAGCAAGCAGAATTCTAGTTGAGTGACATTAAAGCAGAACTCAACACTTCCTCGACGGTTTCTTCCTTCAGATACCACAACACTGATAATTCCAACACTAGGAATACTCTAAATGTGAACCTTATGTCATAGATACATAGACATAAGAGCAAAATATTTTATGCATAATGGTGATACTAACTTCCCACATATCCAGTGATTTTAAATTACTTCCAATTATCTGCCTAAATCAACACTTGACACCTGACAGTTATCCAAGTCATACACATGGAATCCAGAATGAAAAGTAATTTTGGGGCCAAGTGACTACCAGCAGTTCTAAACAAGATTATCTGGAAATTTTAAATTACTTCTTTGTTTCAATTTTTAAGTTTCCCTTTCTTGACACCAATCCCATTATAAACACGAAAGAAAAAAAGTACCTGGGTGTTTGTTATAAACACATCTGTCTGCCCAGGTAATCAATTTTATGAAGTCTAAATTCTAATTATAGTCCCCCAGACATAGCTTACAGGCCACGAAAAATGGAACACCTAAAAGCATCCCTGTAACTAATGCCTATTTCTTTACAGGTCCCATTGGAACCTTGTTCTGAACATCTCCATCAGAGATGACCACTTGGTTCTAGCTGCCTAAATCACATTAAGATGCTTGGTCATTGTACTATAACACCACCAATCTTTTGAACCAGAAAATATGGACCCAGGCTGATGTCGGCTCTCAGCACAGCACTGCTGATCCGTCCTGAATTCCCTAATTTCACTATACCTCTAAGTTTTTCCTCATCTCCTTGACTCTTAAAAGTAGCTCCAGACACTTGTTACAATATGAAGCTCAAAATGTTAATGTATTCCAATCTACTTTCAAGTTCTTCCTTCCCCTGTGTCTCAGCCATATTTTCCATCCTGACCCCTCATCAGAGTTACAACTGTTATTATTCTTTATGCTGTATATCTGAAGCCTCTGAAATCATGATCTTACCAATTCCACTTTGCATAAAGAACAGAAAAAATTAGGATGCCTGTGAACATTACCTGTTGTTTTCTTTGCCTCCTCAAAACTCTAATGCTGATCCTAATGTCTACCCTGATAACAGCTGTAGCCTGATATCACCCTAAATGTAAAACATGTCCGTTTCTCTGAGAAATATGACTACAAGTTTAGTCTCAAAATATTGTAACATCTGAGAGACCCGTATTTAAAAGACATTAGCAGTGTGATTTTGGTCAATTGTTTAGTGTAGGAATCAACTGCTTTCCTATGCTTGTACCTTCATTTCTGTCACTCAGTGCCTCTCTTTCATACAGCTGGCACTCTGTGTAAGGTAATATTGCTTCTGTTACCATCTAAAACACTTACACAAACTATGATACTCTTGGCTGGTTCTTCCTTACAGTACAGGAAGTTACACAACAGGAAAAAGGATAGAGAATGCTGAAGCATCCTGTTCATCCAGGTAGAACACAAAGAAAGCTCTAATGTGCAGTAAGCTGCACTTTAGGAATGCCTTCTGGTAGGAAATGCAGAATCATTAATTGTGCTTAGGTGGATATCACCAGAGAGGGAAATCTGGAGAGGTCCTGCACTGATTTCTGGCTTGCTGGTCATAGCCAAGGGCTCCCTGGGAATTTGTGACTCTGAGAACAAAGAATTTGGCATATGGCCTTACCATGGTTAAACAGGCCACAACTCAAAACGATTCGAAGCACACAAGAAATATTACTTCTGTAATGGATGTGGCAATTTAACATGACAAAAATTGAGGCACTAAATATATTTTTAAACTTATCATAAGATTAAAAAAAGGCTTTCTCTTCTCAAACTTTCAACAAAACACTTCAAGAAGTATATAAGCACTGAATTTTTATTAATTGACCTTTACAGCTTTTATTGAGAAAAAAAGATGGGAAATAGTTTAAAATCTGAGGAGATCAGAAAATGATTGACTTTGGAACAATTGTTCCAGTAAGACACTTATTTTCTCTAAAGTGCTAAAATATTTTGATTGATCTCATCCAGCTACCAGCAGTACCCATCTAAAGCTTTTATGAATTTCACATAGGGCCCTTCATGGAGGAAAAGTGAATGAATGCTTGTGATGGATGCTAAAAAGGTGATGTTCCAGAATTTCACATCAGGCACCAAAGAGATGATGTAGACCAGTCACAGGAAATCTCTTTCGAATGTTCTTTCCCCAAGGACAGAAGAAAAATTGCTTCCTTTTCCTATGCCCTTGTCATCCAGAGGTCAGGGAGAAATTCTAATGAAAGGAAAGCACCCCTGGTTTGCTTGCACTCAGCTTGGTCATGTTTGGATTTGGGCTACGCAGTATGTCTTCTCTAAGGTCAGTGCTAGAAAGTTCTCAGTATTGTCTGGACTATAACACAAGCTTTTGCTTAGACAGACGGCTCATTGTGAAGAGTAATTTACCGAATATTTATACAGTTTCACTTACTTCATCAGTGAGCTACAGTTCACTGACTGTTCTTAGCCACCGTAAAAGAGGTATTGCATTGCCTTGTGGCTGTTAAAAAATGTAACATTTTAATAGCAACATTGCTCAAAGAAGAGTTTTAATCATGACTGATTTTTTAAAATATTTTTTATTATTATTTTTGGAGGTTCTCTTCTAAATCAAGTTCAGGGGAAAAGGACAGTTTGAATTTTACATTTTAAAAAAGTAAGATGAAATTGAAAGAATAATTTACCAAGTCTATAATGTTTTCAGAACAGATACATAAGAATTTTCATTCTGTATGAGAATGATTTCCTGTTGTGAGCCTCTACACTGGCTTGTTCAATAGTGAAAAAAAAATCTCCCCTGATTCATTCATTAATGTGGACACCCGCAGATCTTGTCTTTCTGCTTGCAATGAAAATAGCGTAAGAGTCTTCTTCTATTGCCTAGCATGTGGGAAAACCTGCCTTCATTCTGGGGAGGACTGTTAGTAAAGAATATTGCTATTCCACATGTTTCTATGAAATGGAGATTCAGGCTTTTGGAGATTCAGACTTCCTGCAGAAACCACCCCCACTGCACATGTTCAGCAGACATCTTTCCTCTGGGTGGGCAGTGGTGCTGGTGCAAGCACAACCTTCTGCATTTACCCTCATGTCCATCTAGCCAGTCTTGGTATCTGTCTCTGAACGGTTTCAATGGCAGAAAGAGACAGAAGCACCTCTGTGTTTTTGGGCTTCATTCTTTACCTCACTTTTTCAAAGTATAAGCTCTTCCTTTGGGAAATCATTTCATTCCCCTACTTATCATATGAGCAGGGTGACATCGCTGTGCCTACTCAGCCATTTCAGTTAAATGAAGACAGAAGGAAAGATTGCTCTGTGTGCTTCTTCTGAACATCTCAGCATGTCAGCTCCTGAGCAACAACCCTGCTCCTTCTAGTTCAGCTGATCAGATATCCCAGATCCATTTGTAAAAGTCAAATCTGAATGAAGACTGGATTTTAAATAATTTTGTTTGTGTAAATTGTAATACAAAATATTTATTGAAGCCTTATTTATCTTCTTCTGTGCTGTGTTTATATGCATGTCCTCCACGAAGCTTCAGAGGCCCAGTTACACAGAAGGTTTATGTCAAAAGCTGTTGGGTTTTCCTTCCTCCTTCCTTAACATTATATTTGTTTTATGCTATTTGGTGCAGCCAATAGATGCACCAGTACTACAAAAAGACACTCTTCTTTCAGCTTGGGAAGGAAATGTTGTTATTGACAGCTTAGAGATACACACATAGAGATAGCACATTTCCTAAAACAAACATCCAGCAAACTTATATATTGCTGTCATTTCAGTTAANCTTATATATTGCTGTCATTTCAGTTAAGGACTTTATGAGTCAGACATCCAGTCCTCACTGGGTGCCGCTGCATAAGCTCTTTGTTCAGGGGTATGGAGCAGTTTGCAGAGCAAAGCCTTGTCTTCTGCATCTGGGATGAGAAAAGCATGCACAAGCTGAGGTTCTGTTTCTTAATTTTGTACAATACAACCCACAGGAGGTTTCTCTGAGACAATCCATA
>VZTB01005939.1:0-31313 GCA_013397245.1 Thryothorus ludovicianus | reverse complement strand
TGCCCTAAACCAGGACATCCTCTAAATTCAGTTTCGACTGAAAGTACCTGTCTGTATGAGGAAACAACTTGGAGAACCTTTGAACCAAATCTTTTACACTACTTTTGAAAAGGTTGTCACATCTAAAGTTTAATTGGTATCATTCAACACCACTTTGGCCCTGTAACTCTTTGGCTCATTGAGGGGAAAAATTATTAAAGGATTTAAGCAACTAGTTCCTGAAGAATTTATTTTAAAAAAACATAAAAATTGCTTAAACCGAGCTGGAACCTGCTTGGTTTGAACAGGAAAGTAATATGGGATTATAGAAAAAAAAAAGGTTTATCTGAGATATTTTCTTCCTAAGGATAAATAGTGATTACACTAATAAAGACTAAAATTCTGGAAGGAGATACATCCACAAGGTTAAAAACAAGATGTGCAGGTGAATTCTGACACATAGTGTCTACTTTTAGTCTGGTCCAGATATCTTCCTCCTCACAAAAAGGAGTCTACACGGTGAGTGACAGTACAAAGCCAGTGGCAGCCCATCCTTGTACTCCTGTTTACCTGCCACCAGCCCTCATCCAGAGCCACCCAGCTGCTGCAGGGTGGGTATGGAGCATATCTCCAGGCACACACCAGAGCCAGGGGTAATAAGCCTGCTGTCAGCATCCCCCAAGGACTGTGTGCATCATTACAGCCTGTTACGTGCTGCATGTTTTATCTGATGCTGATGAGAAATCCTGTCACTAGGACAGAATACTCAGGATCTCATTAATTGAACTTGAAACTATCACAACAGACATCAGAGCTTCTATGAGGGAAGACCATGCCTGGATCTAGTTGTATCTCCAGTGAAGAGCAGCAGAGTGCATGATTTCTGAGCCCACATGGCATCGACTTTGTTTCTCTGAATGGGTCTACTCAGGCCCCCATGTGCATTCTTTTTCAAAATCCATCTTTTCCCCTTGTCTATGTGGTGGTGTGCTCACCTCAGCCCCAGCCCCAGCTGAATCACCACTGGAGCTGTGATGCTTGCACTCAGCTTACTCTGGACTTTGGGGCACAGATGAAAGCTGGCAGCCAAGGCTGGCTGGACCAGTGACCCACACATCTTGCTGCTGTGAAGCTGTGACTGTGAGCCATAAACTGTGGACTGCCCAGGGTCCACGGGCTCTCCTGCAGAGGGCTGGCTGCACACCAGGATCTCCTCCTGAGCTGCAATGTCTGTGCAGGTAACCTCGAGGGTGAGGGATTCCTTGCAGCAGCACATTCTCAGTAGGTGATTAACTGCTTGCTAAACTTTGACATCCCAGCTGAGCGTCACAAAGGATTGATTGTGTACATATTGTGTACATATTGATTGTGTACATAACCCTTCAGACATAAACCCCTGTCCAAGTCTGAGCTGCTAGGATTGGATCCAGCCCCACCTAAACTCCTCTCTGGGAAGTTTAGAAAGAAAGGGGGTCCTGTCTGAAACTCATGGCTCAGTGAATGGGCCCCCCTGACAGCTTTGTCTGACTCTGCCCTCTGTGCTGTAAATAGTCGAGTGTACCTTGCCATCAAATCTAGTTAAGACACAGTCACATCTACGGCTGAAATGTATTATATCAACAAAGCATATTGTATCTTCTCTCTTACAAGTGAAGGGCATCACTTCACCTGCAACAGACTGTCTTTAAAAGTACTATTTTCTCTTCTTTCCTATATTCCATGTTACCTGTGTTCTTTCCTACTGTATGTCCTGCCTCTGGAGCCCTTCAAGACTGACAAGCGAGGAGAAAAGACCCCAGTAATGTCTTGAGGGCCAAGAGGTCACAGATGTTTTTGATAGCACAAATTTATTAATTCCTTCAAGAACATTACAAAACTGATGATTTTTGGACTACATCAAGAGACAAACAATAAAGAAATTTTGAGGTAATGTGCACATTACAAGCCATCATGGCAAAGTATTAGCAACTAGATAAGGACAGAAGTTGACAATGACATCCCCTTAGGAAGCTAGGAAACAAACATTTTCTGGGTCAATAAGCCCTATCCCTACCCATGAGGGGCCCAGGCTACAGGATTGGAGAGGCCACGTATTATCTACTATTGCAGAACAAGTCAATAACATGACTTACATGACTAGTAATTACATGACTACTGTGAACTTGCCTTTAATAGGTCAAGACCCAATAGAGGCTCTTCATTTTTCTCAAGACCAAACAAAATCAAATAGAGGGCTCTTGTCCCTTGTTTAAACCCAAAAGACTTAAACAGTTCAGGTTTCCAGCCTTTTGCAGTTTGCTGATCCTTCCCTTGCAGTTTGCAAGTTTCCCATGGTTCTGTATGCCAATGTAAGATGCTGGGTAATAGCACTAATCTGCCAAAGACATACAATAATTACCTTGAGACCTTGTTTTTGATAGGTCTCATCTCTGTTCAAGTCCAGAAAAATGAAACAGAGGAGTCTCTGGACCAGGATTCTCCTTCAAATGACAATAGCTGAATCTGGCACAAAATGTCACTTTTCTGGTGTTGGAGCAATTCACAGTGGAGTGATGTGATGTTGGGAAAGGCCCATTTTCCTTGATGGTGTGCCATCAGCCAGTTCTCTCTGCCCTGGATGTCAAAGATGTCCATAATACATCAGAAAATATAATAATAATAATTATATTATTTATATTAATAATTATATAATGCAGTTGGGGAGTGATGATTCAACTCTTCATCTCAAAACGTATACCTTCATGCTTTCCTAGTGTGTTCTAGTGCCCTGGTCAGCCAAACAGGTGACCCTTCAAGTGCTAAACAAACATGGCTGAAGGAACTCTTCCTTTCACCAGGAAGGGTACTAGAATTTTCCTCTTACGACAAAACCATTCTGTATAACTATAAGGTTTTGAGCCCTGAAGCATGGTCAGTATAGGGGCGTATGGGAAGGGAAAAAGTCTAAAGGGCCAAGTTTCTACAGTAAGGGAGTCAGCTGGTTCACAATGGATGAACTACAACTGCAGATGTACAAAAATCAGTGATAAAGGACTAAAGATGGAGTTTGATGCAAGTAAAGATGTGTTAATTGAAGATTAAAACTGTGACCTCCTCTAAAAGTAGCTCTGCAAGCCAGACACAGCACCAAGAGCATCTCCCAAACTCAAGAGGGTGATTACACAGCTGAGCACTGAAGAAGTCTTGTCATGGGCTCTGAGTGCCCAGCCATGGCTCCCTGGCTCATGGATAGAAAAGGATACAGCTTTTATTTTCTTGTTCAGAAGGAAAAAAATTAATTTATTTCTCTTAAAGAGATCCACCACTGTAAAGCATAGAATCACAGAACAGGTAAGGAAGGAATGACAGTGGGTCCACAAATGGGGACTCTTTACTCATAAGCCATATATACACAGGAAAAGAAAGGAGTGATTTTTTATCATAGTCAGAAGAGACATGATGGGTTCTCCAAGCAGAGGCAAATTATAAAGGGTGGAGCTGCTTTTAAGTATCCATTAGTGACCTACCTTCTTTCTCACTGAATTGGATTATTCACTCTAGTTCACAAATGATTTTTCCCCAACAGCATTAGGATTTAAAGCACTAAGTCTTCTATTCAAAGCAAAAGAATACATTTTAAGAATGTGACACATGTTATTCAAAAGTTTAAATCAAAATAGAATAGTACATTTTATTTTGAAGCGAATGACTAGAAGAGATCTTATCCTAGGGGGCAATTTTATATTACTTTTTTGTCTCATAGAGAATGTATATATTTTGGAAATGTCCACAGTTCCAACAAAATACAGACATCTCAGGGACAGGCTCTCTTGTCCCAGAGCTGTTATGGTCTCTGCTCACCATGGGATGGGAGTAGAGTGTGCCTGGCACAGCAGCAATCTGGGAAGTTTATGTACTGCCTGCTTAAATGTAAACAATGTTTCTTTCTAAATCCTTTTCTAATCCGTGTCTGATAAGAATGACCAATAAAAATTCTAGCTTGACCTGTCCAGACTTACAGATATTTTCTTGATGCTGAGGACATTTCTAGGAATTAACTTCCTCATGTGCTCCTTATTTAGCAAATTCCTATAAAATCAATTTAGCTGACAAGTGCAAAGCCTAATACATTTCAGTGATTTTTTTTTTTGCCAGTGTTTTGTCATGAGAGGTAGAGGAGTTATGAAAGAAATGCCTCATAAAATCAAGCCTTGCACTGCTAAATGAATAGCTGGTTGTCACTTTTTCTAAATGCAGTTAAGTGGTTTGCAAGTTCACATGTGAAAAGAGTCTTGGGAATGAGAGTTCCTCAACAAAACAGACTGTTCCTGGGTGAAAAAAGAACTGCACCTTCAATAAATAAGAAATCTGTCTCATGGGAATTAGTGAACAAAATATGTAAACTAACCGAGAATAGAGAGATTTGATGGGCAAGTAAAATACCTTTTATAAACCAATAGAGTAATTGGCAAGAAAACTATTAACCAATTGGAGTTGAACACAAGGTCCGTGAAAACTGTATAAAAATGAGTGATGTGAATAAAGAATTGTCTTTTCTGCATGAAGAAAATGGAGTCTTGTTTGATTTATTGCAACAGTGTTTTTCTGATGGGAAGGTCTTTCCTTGTTCATTTAAAAATCTTTGCATGAATCAGAAGACAAGTGAACCCAGAATTTTTAGGTATCAGCAGTCACCACTACAGGTCCCATCAAAACAATGTAAAAACCAATGGAAAATTACAATAGGGATGGTGGCTGAATTAACAATTCAGTAAAATTATTGTTTCCTTGTGAAAATTAATACAAACCTAGTCACAGAGTGAGTTATTTCCTGGAAGTAGGATTGTTCAAAAAAAGCTTGAAATGTTTCAACCATCACTGAAAACACTTCAGCTTGTAGTGGTTTAGGTTTGCCAGTTTTGGATTTCCCAGCCAACACACCACATTTATGTGGTGGGTCTATTTTCTGCTGTGAGATAGGACTAGGAGAAAAGCAAAACAAGATCAAACTTTGAAAGGTATAAAGAAAATTTTATAAACAAAACTAAAAGAAGAATAGTAAGAATCAGAATGAAACCTTCAGAACATTTCTACTCCTTCCCCCACAACTTCTTTTCCACTAACAACATACAGAAACAACACTCAAAAGTCTCAGTTTTTCCACCTCTAGAATAGTCTTTCTTCAGTTCACTTAGGGAGAGGAGTATCTCTTGTTATACTGTGGAGAATTGTCCACAAGAAAACAGTTCTCTTGTGGCTTCAATGTCACAGTGAATCAGCTGCCCAGGAAGGGAAAATCTGTTCGCGGTGTGAAAGGCCCTCCCACACCTTTCAGCTTTCCCACAGCAGCTTGCATGGGCCATGTCAACTTATTGGGGTACTATTTTAAGGATGAGCTGTTTTAACACAAAAACAAAAGTTCTTTTAATCCATCTCTGGGAAGAGAGGTCTTCTCCTTTTATTCCCAGGGCAAGGTTTTTAATTTTTCTCATCTATTGTTTTTCTGTTCCACCTTCTCATTGGATTACAGGTACTTCAACATCTGTTCACTGCAACACTGGTGCATCTGCTCATGATGGTAGTTAGAATGCTACATCTCCCCAAGCATTCCATGAACTTTCAGGAAAAATAAAGTCTGATATATCGAATATATCTTCACCATAACCTTACAAAAAGAATTTCAGCCCAAGACTAAGACCTGTCCTCAATCCCCTCCAATTTAGAATTTGACTCTTTCTTCACTGACCTCAGAGTCCCATGTTGTTGTCTCTACATGTCTTCACCCTTTCCTTTTTCTGATTCAGGAGAGAATTGGTGTTTGTAGGTTTGTTTGTAGGTTTGTTCTCAAGCTTTATCAGTTGAAATAGCTTTTACAGAGTCCTGCAATGCTGAAAGGTTAATCTTGTCCAAGCTCTGCACTGGGGAAATGGCTCACCATGCCTCTCCGTTGGCCTCATGGTGTCCACTGACATCGTGTGAGCCGTGCTGGCCTGACCCTGCTGAGGTGCCAAAAACAGGAACAGCTACTGCCGATGCTCTTGTCCTTCCGTGCGCAGCAAAGCAGGCTCAAAGTGGCTGAGCAAATAAAGTTCATTGTGAGTCATGCCAAGGTGGCCATGGCCACGCAGCGCTGCCCCAGCCTTTCCAATTCCAGCTGCAGAGTAAAGCACATTCCTTACCTCTGGTCCTGTCCTGACTGGGCCAAGGGCTACTGCACAGGTGATCTCCTGTTTGACCTAGGTGAAGTCTTGCTGCTGTTCAGGCCCCCAGTGGAATTCGTTCTTCTTGCAGGTAACCACATAGACAGGGCTCATGATCTGGCTGTACTTGGGAATGTGCATTCTCCAAAAGCCTATGGCACCTAGGAAGGCTTGTGTTTCCTTCTTGTTGGTTGCTTGGTTGTATGGCAGAATTTCTTCAGCCCATGTCACTTGTTCCTGCGCCTCTTTGTCAGAGAAACTAAACTTTTCACCTTCCGTTCAGCTTGTAATTATTTCCAAAATCCCAGGGCTTTTCGGGTTACCAATATGGGCACACTGTCTGATGAGGGGAATCCATATGCTCCATATGGCGTTGGTGGCATGGTACATAGAAGGAACTGTTACTTTGAACATCCATCCATAGTCGTTTGTATCATCGGATGTTACTACCCGAACATCCACCGGTTGTCAGGGTATCAGGAGCTGTGCTTCTGTGCTAATCACCTCTGAGGTAGCTTGAACTCCTTCATAGGCTGCTAAAATTTCTTTCTCTGTAGAAGTGCAATTGGCTTCAGACTCTCTGTAACTTTGACTCCAGAATCCCAGCAGTTGGTGCAAGTCTCCCCAGGCACCTTCTGCCAAAGGCTCTACGATAAGCCATTGTTCCTGGCTGCTCCTGGCCTTGGAACTGTCCCCAGCACTGACCATGGGGTCACTCCCAGTGCTGGTCCCTGCAACATAATTGTTCTCAGAGCCATTGTATCCTCTGGCTGGCATGGCCCGGTGGCTCCACTGGAAAAAGGACCAGCAGGCTCTGCTGGGAAGGGGCCCAGCCCTGCTGGCAGTGGGCCCCAGCCACCCACCAGGACAGGGCACAGTGGGCTTCCCGGTGAGGGGCTCAGCAGAGTGCTCACCACCCCTCCAGGGACAGAAAATCTCAGCTAGTCCAAGAGGGGCCAGTTCGGGCCCAGCCATGTGCGCTGAATGGGGCTTGCCTGGGCCCAGCAGGTACCTCTTCAAAGGCCAGAATATAAGAGGGCTACTGCTGGCTTCTGGCCCCCAAATGTGTGTTCACAAAGGTGTATCTAACTCTTTCATTGATTCACTCATGTGCCAGTATTCAAAATTGGCCACTGATTGTTTTTTGTCATGTCTACAGGAAAACAACAAGGCCCCAACAGGGAACCACTTCCACATGAAAAATAAACCAATGCCAAACCAGGACAGAGCTGAAGGAATTATGGTCTCCTTCACAAGCTAGTTTTACAGAAGAGACTATGAGCTTGAACAAGCCAAGCTACCTATACATGAATGTAGAAAGAGAACAAAGTCTTAGATTCTAGATTTTGCTGGGTTTAAATCTTTCAGATCAGTGATTTCCAATCTCTTTCAAGTTATGGAGAAATACCAATATGCAAGACCTCTCAGAGAACTTCAAGAAATTGACAGCAGTCTCCTGGACTTGAAACTGAAATGCTGTTATTCTGTTTCCCATGGCCTCTTGCCTGTCACCCTGCAGCAACCCACTGAGCCATCATAGAAGGCTACGAGGAAGGAACTTTTGGTTTTCTGTCAAGCTAGCCAAAATAACATCTGTCTCTGTAAGAAGTCATAAAAGAACAAAGCACACAGCTAAACAAAAAAACATTGTCATAGATATATGAAAGGATAATATATACTGGCTGAGACTGAAGTCCTGATAAGCTGAGATAACATTTTCTTATAAACTTCTTGTTCACATTAATCCATAAATATATGGCCCTCAGTAGCACAACATTTAATTAATTTTAATAAAATGAGTTAAATTACAAAAAATAATTATATTGGTCTATCTGCACTAATTAGTGCATTGGCAAAATGATGGGCACTTTTGAAAGTAATAAAAAATAAAGTGGGCTTGCAGGAATTTCCTGTTAGTCACACATCTGTTTTTACCCATCCCATGATGTTTCTAGGCTGAGTTATTTTCTTGGCCATATAGATACCAAGCACATGTCAAGTGACCAGATTATTCTTCTTTAAGGAATCCTGCCTGGAGAGTAACAGCTCCTCATGTGCCTTGCTGCTGCTGCGTGGGATTACAGACAGCTCTTTATTATCTGTGACTCATGTCATGATGGGCCAGTTGTACAAACACAGCCACTGTGTTGTGCAGTGCCTGTGGATCCAGCTCAACAATCCTTTGTTCTGTGCTCACTGCCAGGGCTGTTGTCCCATCTCTTGTGTAGTCAGCATTGCATACAAATACCTTGTTTTTGCCACTAACTCTGCAGCTGAGTTGCTAAATATGAGTGCTAAAACCTCAGCTTGCTACAAGTCAGTGGGGTTTTGTTACTGCTTACAATGGATCCAGGTGCATGTGCACTCCTGGATGCTTGTTCTCTGTCAGGCCATTGCTACCTGTTTGATACTGGCCAAATGCCTGGCCCCCACAAAAGTTGCTCACTCACCCTCCCCAGACACAGCTGGGCAGAGGACAGAAAAATTTGATGAAAACTTCACGAGTTTAGATAAGGACCAGGACAAAACAGCCTCAGCTTAGAAGTACAGAGTGAATTTATTACTAAAAAAATCAGAGGATAATAGAGGAGAATAAAGAAAAGTAAAATAAGCCCTTAAACACACCTTTTCTTCCTACCAACAGCTCGGGGAGAGAGGGTGTGGGGGTTTGGTCAGTTCATCACTGAAGGTTTTCTTCTGCTCTGGGAGGGGAGTCCTTCCCCTCTGAGACTGTGGGATGTCATTAAGAGATGGAACAAGTGTNCTTCCTAGAATGGTGTATAAGCATATGTAGCTCACAGTAAAATTGGACTCTAATCATCATAGTGTCCCTGTCTCTCTCTCAATTGGCAATAGTGGGGTCCCTCCTACGGGACACAGTTCTCCAAGAACTCCTCTGACATGGTTCCACTCACACGTGCAGCATTCCTCCCTAAACTGCAAGATGAATCCCTCACATGGACAGACAGTCCTCCCAAAACTGCTGTGGCATGGGTCATTCTTCCATGGGGTGCAGTCCTCCAAGGACAGGCTGCTCCAGATTGGAAGTAGGGCCCTCTCTCCATCGAGTCTTCCCCTGGACCACAGCCTTCTACAGGCATCCATCTGCTCTGGCGCGGGCACCTCCTCCATGGCCTGTGGGTGGATCTCTGCATCCCCCGTGGATCCCCAGGGGCTGTGGGTGGATCTCTGCATCCTCTGTGGATCCCAAAGGGCTGCAGGGCACAGCTGCCTCACCACGGTCTCACCACAGGCTCCAGAGGAATCTCAGCTCTGGTGCCTGGAGCACCTCCTGCCCTCCTTCTCCACTGACCTTGGTGTCCCTACATTGTTTTCCATCACACATTCTCACCTCCTCCTCTTCTCTGACTAGGAAAAAAGCCTGTGCATGTCCCACTTTGTTTTGCTTTCTACTTAAATCTGTTTTCACAAAGGCATTACCATTGTCTCTAATTGTCCCAGACTCAGCCAGCAGCATGTCCATCCTCAGAGCCACCAGGGATTGGCTCTACAATTGGACATGGTGGAAGCTTCTAGCAGCCTCTCACAGAAGAGAGAAGAAGGCTCTCTGTGACTCTGCTGCTACCAAAATTAGTCCATACAAAACCAACACACTGCTGTTAGTCAGATCTTGGTTTTTGGAGTTATCAGGTTTTGTATTTTCTGTTATTATCACCTTAAGCATAATTTGTCTGTTTCAGAGAGTTGCAGGTTGGTCACTAAGGCTTCAGAGCTTTGAAGAGAACAAAAAATGAGTTCTTACCAACTGCAGAGCTCCTCAGGGGCTTGGGAGGGGATTCACGGTCACAGGGAATGGGAATAGACTTGATTCATTAATGCACAATGTGCTTTGTCCATGGCCTGGTGATCTATAACAGAATCTCTGAAGTAACAGACAATCCGTGGAGTAAGTGTTTTTTCAAGAAGGTACAGTTTACTTTTAGTAAAGCTACAAAAGTTTGCTGTAGGGATTCTGAGTCCTTTCCCAGTGACAGTAGTAGTGTAGTAGTAGATGTCCAGTAAAAGTGTAAAGTAACACACCTAAAATTCAACTGAGTCCTTTTACTTTCAACTAACACATGTGAAGCATGTGCTTTATATACATAAAGCCACAGCAATCCTCTGTTGATACCAACACCCTCCCCCCCACACCAGAAAAATGTCTAAGGCGCAAGGGAGAAGGCTGCCTTGCTCTCCCTTCATCCTGCCTTGCTCTTTGTGAGATTGTAGTAAAGGGTCAGAATTGTACAGTGTTGCTTTAAGAGAGAGAAGAATTGGAGAGACTGACTAAACATGAGCTAGATGCCGTTTCTATCTTGCACCTGGCTTGAGCAAGGACTATCAACTGATGTCTGGACTACAGCTAAGGGCTCATAGGCCAAGGTAGTTTCACTAGCTCCTCAGGCCATACTCCCATCCCCATGAAAAATGAGCCTTGCTGGAAATCTAGTTCATTAAGAAGAAAATGATGGGTGCAAAGACCCTCTGATGAGAAAGCCTTTATTGCCACTTCAGAATGTGGAGTTGGACCAAAGTGTTTGTTCTACTTTTTGTCAACTATAAATCCTGACTGGAGTAACTGAGATGCTCATTAACCCCCATTCAGCAATTAATTTACATATCTCACAGAATGGAACTGAGGGAGAACATGAGACATATCAAGCATGCACACTGTATGTCTCCAAACCCCACCTATAACATGCAGTTGTTTCATTCCTGTGGGACAGGCCAGAATCTATGGTGCAAAAGGAGAGAGCAGAATGTGTTGGAGGGAGGAAAAAATCCCGGAGGAATACATCTTTGCAAGCTTGGGATCTGTCAATGGGCTGTGTCTCTCCTCCATTCCTGAAGAGACTCATTTAGGTGAGCTTTTTGCCTCCAACTGTGTTTGTGTAGATCCATGAACGTTCATTTGTGTGTACATATGCATAGTGCTAACAAACCTCCCTCACTATACTTTCTGTTGTGCCACATGTTAACATTTTAATTAGTGTGTAACAATGTATCACCTACAATCCTGATCTTGCTTTATAAACCATATTATTCACGAATCTAGACCGTGCAAATCCATATTGAATGTGATCATACCTGTTGTACTAAACTGGTAAATTGGATTATTTGTATATGAGGGTCTCTGCTCATGCAATTTTTTCTTTAGAGCTCAACCAGGCTTACAGTTCTAAGCTGGCTATAATCATAAATTTAGCCCAGCCACATAAAGCTCTTCCAATATCTGAAGACCAGCTTGTTGCAGTGTGATGTCATATTTTGTCTCAGATACCCCAGGCCCCTCCCAGATGATTCCCTGCCAGGTTTGTCAATCATTCCTCCTTTCCACATCCTGACCCCTGATGAGTGCTGCCTGTCAACCCTGGCATTCCAGAAGGGCGTCGAGTGGTTGGCAGCATTCAGAAGATGCTTCCCATCCCTGGAAAGACATTGGGCCATCCAAGTGTCCTCTGTCCCCTAGGACCTTTTCCCCCATACCTGGTTGGTGTCACCTGTGTTCCTTCCCTCCCCCTCTCCCCTGGTTAAAAGGGCTCACCTGCCATGGGGTCAGGAGTTCTGGTGGAGCTGTTGCTGGATTCACAGGCCTTTGGGCCAGGAATAAAACTCTGAGTCTAAACCCTCCATCAGAACTGACTCCTTTCTTTCACCCTTGCCTTAAAGTCTCTCTGTCAAAGGTAAACCTGGGCTCCTGCATGCCTGAACTTGTCTCCAAGCGCCCAACTGCAACATCCAGCCAGCCTGAGGTACCACTGGGATGAAAACGCCACAGTGTAGGCAAAAACACCACATCTACAGCAAGGCCCAGCAAGCTCAGGCACAACCTCCTGGTAAGATTGGATTTAACAACAATACCAGCTGGAACACAAGGAGATTTATTTTCTGCTGAATTCCTATATCCTTAGTGATACAGGAATTAGACAGCCTCGCTGTGAAGTCCTATCTTGCTGCCCTGGGAAATTCCCATGATCCTGGCCCTGGGAAGCTGCTAACCCCCCTACATGTGTAGGGCACAAGAAACAAAACCCTTCTGCAGCTGTCCATCACTGGTCTGTGTCATCTCCCCACCAGCTTTCTACCAGCTGAGATATGCCGAGATCCATGTGCAGCTTGGGGACATCAAGCAAAGCACACTGAAAGTAGATGGCTTCACAAATTCAGGTTTTTAACCTTGTTTTAACCTTGTTTTAAATAGCTCTAGCACTCTGACGTGGCACTTTATAAATGCCATAAAAAATGGATTTGTTAGTCAGGAGAAAAAAAAAAGACATTTAGCATTCCTTTGTTTCTACAATCAAATAGCTAGAAAACTCCAAGCATTCCAGAGACTTACATTATCAAAGCTCAGAGAGAAATAAACCTCCATGAGAAAATCTCAGAAAACTTAAAAAAAATTCCACTCATTGCATTAAAAAATCTGAAAACCTATGACAACATGCAATGCATATTATATTTTTATGGACTATCCCTGAAGTGGTGTTCCTCAACATACCAGTGAGGCCAAGGTTTGACATCAGTACAAAGGATTAAAATGAGACTGATTCCAGTCACTAGCTCCACAAGACTTGTATTTTAAAGTGTGACAATTTATGATTTGCAAAACAACAGCAGATCTCATTATGGCTTCTCACATGGAATCAGCTCTGTGGAGTGTGATGTAGGGGAACATCCTCCTCACTCAACTCCTCATGGCAGTTCAAAGAAGATGGTTGTGATCCATTCCTACAGCTGCTGAACTCCAGTGCTGGCCAGTGGGAATCAAGATATGGCCCTGCTCTCAAATCTTTCTTCATTAGGAAGAGGAGAGGTACACTAATAGAGGTACATAGTGCTGTCCTGCCATTTTCTGTGGCTGGTTTGGAGCCTCACAAGAAGGCACAAGCCAGCAGGTAAAGCTTTCCTCCCTGGATACCCCAACACAAAGGTCTCTTCAGTTAAGGGAGAACACTTCTAATTACAGTGGGTGCTGAACCACAGACAAGAGATTCAGCACCTGAGAACAGGCACTAGGACTTCACTTCTTCTGGCTAGGGCAGAAAATGGGAAAACATTTTTAATGACTTGTTCTCTCCCAGCCAAAGTACATAACCATGCAGCATACTTTTACTGCTACTACCAACAGAGGGAAAATGCAGCAATGAACTAGGAAAGAATAACTTCAATCTTTTTAACCACATAGGACTAAAAAGTAACTTGGTAAACTCAAAGCTTAATTCTCTCTTTATTGCAAATCCAGTCTGTCAGCAAGAGTTTTGGAGTCCTTTTACTTTTGTTATGAAACAGAACTTGCATTTTTTGGTATTTACTCAACCCCCTTTTCAAAATTAAATCTTCATTTAAAAAAAATAATAATATGACTCTGCCTGTGGTAATAAATGATATTTCCTGCATCATTAATGTCTCCTTCTAGCAGGTTGCCTCAGCTATGAAGCAACAGTTCAGTCCTCAGAAAGGCAACAGTAACATAGTACTCAAATAGATTAAGCATTGTAGATTTATTTCTTCTTCATTCCTTTATACTTATTCTTGACTGTGGATTTTTTCCATATTAATCTCAAATCTGTCCACATTTCTTATTAAGAAACGACAACAACAAACAAAAAACCAACCAAGCAACCAAACAAAAAAACCATCAGAAAAAAATCTGAAAGACACAGGCAAGTAATCAGCCTCATTAAATACATAAAAAAATAAAAAAGAGAATGGAGGCAAGCTGGAAATAAAATTGTGTGCTGAACCATGTTATTCTAAAAGTCCCTAGAGAGCAAAAGCTGTTAATTTGGCAGCAAATTTCAGTGAATCTAAATAGTAAATAAGCTGTAGATAACACTAATTACGAAGATGCTTCAAATGTTACTGCTGCAGCTGCCAAAACACTTTCTATAGCTCTATTCCGTGACAATGTTTTTATCAAGAAATTGAAAGAAATAGCATCATTTCAAAAGGCTGACTTATGTGTTTATATGGCTATATTTAAACAGATACTGTCAAGCTTCATTCCTACAAAGCTTCAAGTATACTACAGACTTCTGAGTGAAAAAAGTAGAACACCTCAAAAGAGTCACAATCACAGTAGAAAATAAAGATCTTTTAATTAAAAGGTTCTTAGTTGACAAAGATCCACTGATATATGAGCACACAGACTTATTTTAGTAATTCTTGGCCTAAAATATATCTGCCAGGTTTAAGTATTCTAACTGAGTTCACGCAAAACAGACAAGTCATTGCAAAAATCCATCTGCATGACCAGGGCCAATTGTATACTTGTATGCACCCAGAAGTTCATTTTCCTTCCTGCCCCAACAGTCTTTCAGCAGCTACAGTGTGGTCCTACTTCTTTTGTGCATAAGATTTGAAGGGTTTATAATTGGTATTTGTGAATAAAAAAATTATGTTTTTCAAAGTTGAGATAAGGTAACAATTTTCAAATAAATGAATGCATTATCAAAATGATACATTTCTAACACTAATCTGTCACTGTAATTTCTTTCACTAAGCTGTTACTGGAATCAAAATGCATTGGAATAACTCAGTGGTCCCTACCATTTACTGCATGGATTCCTGCCATGGTCTAAAGAGAACACTCTCACTCTAAAATGCTCCAAATTTTGCATCAAGTCTATCTTTTTCTAGACAATTATCCCTAGGTATTTCAAATTCTGTAGACTGATATTGTGTAACACCTGATTAGCTCTGACAAGGTAAATGTTAGGTTTTTCTTCATATCCTACAAAAAAGATTGGGTTTTGACTAACATTAGACCTATTCTAACACAGGAAAATCCAAGTCAATTATAGTGATGGTTTTATTACACTGATACTTGTTTTGAGTATTTTGCTCATTTGTTGTGAAATTGTTGTGTCCACTGAGCAATTATTTGCAGAGCTTTAGAAAAGGAGAGATGGGAAAGCTTCCGAAGTGTTCTCCTGCTGCTTTGAAAGGCTCCTTGTTTAACTTTCCTCATTTGCTCTAAGCAAAGAATATGACAGAAGCAAGCTTCTCAGAAAATTCTTTATTACACTTCAACAACTCATAATTCATGAAAAGTACATTAATGGTATTTTGGGGAGATAGTTATTTATTCACAAGTATTGTTATTTATTATTATGAGATATCTAACTGAGGGCAGAAAGCAGGAAATGGAACTTTCCAGGCTCCACTTTATAGATTTTTTTTTCTTATATTGTACAAAACAAAATAGGTTCATTCTAACAGAAGCAAAAATACCCTCTTGACTATAGCAACCTCATTGTGTTTTCAGGGGAGTTTGTCAGCAGCTGTCTGATCAACTCTGATCTTGATTCCCACTGCAAACATCAAAGATGCTTTTTGTGGTTTAACATAAAAAATGCGTCAGACTTCAACAAGGGCTCTTTTGGGTTGTAGTTCAATGGAGACAACAAACTGCAAAAATCCTGCCTGAAGAAGTGCTAGAAGATATTCAAACAGTTTCTGCAGCTTCTGCTTCCCTGTTCCAACAACCTTTGGCTAATCCTCTTGTTTCTCTTACCAAAGTTGCACCATTTAGTCTTTTATACAGACCAATTTATCTCAAAACCTGTATAGCAGCTTGAGTGCCAAACTTGAAACACTTAATATTAGACATGTAAGCATCTGTTCAACTCTCCTTTCACATACAGTGGACCAGGCCTTCAGCAGACTCTAGCAGTGCCATAGTTCTATGGATTTTGCATCAGATTCTGTACTTGGTTGCGCAAGTTATGCTCACAGTGTTAACCTACCAACACAACAGAGTGGATTTGTACTGATGAGAACAGAACATAAACCTGCAGTTTTAGAATTTCTGGAAACATCACAGTTTCCTTGAATGTCTCTTTAGCAAAGAGTAATTTTAATGCTGTGCTTGATTTAGGCAATGTTGACAGTCCCTGCTGTTGACATCAATTAATTCCTCAGAGAAGACAATTAGAAACCTACATAGAATTCTATCTCTGTTGAAAGATGTATCTGCAAAAATAATTGTCAAGAATGTGACATGCCCTCTCTGCAATCACCGTGAAGACACAAAGACCCATGACCTATGTACAGGGCTGTTAAAACACCACATATTTTAGTATCATTAGGCTGTTCTCAAAGCAGTAAGAAAGCTCTCAGCATCACAGAACATCAAAAGCTTTCTTAAAACATTAATGGTATGTATACTCCAAAGACTTGCTCCAAATCTGTCAAAGGTCAGGAAAAATAGGAATTTAGGAAGAGATTACTTTTGTCTTTTAATGAACACTTCTGTGTAATCCATTTATTATTGTGACATAATTGTCACTTGGTTAAAGAATCATATCCTGTGTTTAAAAAATTAAACTTTTGCTTAATTTTTTTTTTTTAATGCAAATTTGTTGAAATAGTAGTAACTGGCACATGGCTTCTATCTGGTGAGTTGTGACAGTGGCATAAAAGTATGACTGCATTTCACATGTGTAATGCATTGACCAAGTTTGTTTGTACTTTTATCAAAAAAAATTAAAAATAAGAATCATAAATAAATGGTATAGATTTTAGGTACTAGTGAGCATAAAGACCTGTAAAATATACAGCATTTATACATAAAGTGGACAGACTAGTTAGTGCTGGTTTGCATGGATTAAAAGTCAATATACCTTTTCTGGTACAGTGATCATTTTATGTAACATGATCCCCATAGCATCACAAAAATGTGGATGTCCTGAGTGACTCTCTGAGACTGCCTTGAGACCAGCCTTGCCCTGCAGCAAGGGAGATGTCTAAACACAGTCCCTCTCAGAGAGGATGGTTGCGAGCTGAGCCGGGTTCACGGCTGAACCCTGAAGTACTGGGATTTGCTCTCCGTGTGCTCACCAGGATCCTCTCCAGTGTGCCTGCTGGAACCACTGCTGGCATAACCACCCAGGCCAAAAGACTCCCAGGCCACCATGCCACCCTGAAAACTTTATGATAACTTCCATAAAAATAGGTGAAATAGCACAGGATTCTTGGTGTCACTGCTGGGACAAGTTCCATGGAGACTGTTGTAGCAATGAGTGATTTCCAGGTACCAAAACTCTGCTTTGTATACACATACCATTCCTGTAGGGAAGTAAACAAAACTAAACCTATGTAGCCAGTTATAAGGCAAAATGCAAAGGGAAGAAAGGCACCTTTGTCCATTCCTCTTATGTTATTTTTCCCTATGTCTTTTAATAGTTTGAGTGTTTGGAGGGCCACAGTACTGCTGAAACTTGTAGAATTGCATTGTATAAAGTTACTGCAGATACATTCAATATTTCTGATTATCAGAAAGAACAACTTTAATCTCAAAACATATGCTGAGTGTTGAGGAAAAATCTAGGGCACAAGAATGTTCAGAATAACTTTAAGCTACAAGGCAATGACAGTTTCATCTCCATCTATAAAAGAGGATTTCTTTTCATGTATCCAAGATCATACCCTACTTTTCAGCTTTGAAATTCAACAGCTTTTTCTTATAAAAAAGAATAAANGTTCTCTAAATCATCTCTTGGGAGATGCCATGTCTTCCTAAGTTACACTGCTGCCAAATATTTTTGCCAAGTGAAAGAAGAGCTGGGATTCACTGTCAGGAGTAGCATTTTGTCAAACTTTATCATTGCCATAGTAAATGTTGTTATTTTGGTCGACCCAGTACACCACAATTTAAATATTTTAAACTTTTAAAATATGAAAGATATATAATTTTTGAAGATGCTGAATTTTTATTTATTTCCTTAAACAGTTTAGAAATACAGTCTGTAAACTCTTCTACGTCTTTCATCTATTTATGCCTTTTATAGCAAAGTCATCCCTCTAGCTCTTCTCTACTAAACAATATTACTATCATAGATTGTATGAACAAGGACCTATTTCTGCTGTACTCCCTCTTTAAAAAAGAATTATTTTTCTTCTTCTCCCAGCCCCTGTCACCTTCCTTTCATGATTCTTGCCTTTTAGTGACTGAAAAATGGTATGTAACACAAGAGATAAATTGTCCTCAATTACTATGATTTCAGATTTTATGGTATCCTGAAGTCACATCTAATCTAACTAATCTAAACAATTCCTTTCAGTATAAAAATATGATGCTTAAGGAATACTTACCTATGAATATGTTACTATTTTAACCTGAGCAAAGGAAGAACAGTAACAATTCATCCTTCGTCTCTCCTTATGCATGGAATTCACTGTTGATTTCAATTATGAAACTATTGGTATGCAGTGAGTGTAACTCTATACTGGAGTAAAAAGATGCTATTCAGTTTGCCATAGTACTGTTTATTTTTCATTTTAGGCGTCTATTTTATTTTTTTCCTTAATTCTGGTAGTTTTTATAGTCCTTAGAGTTTGCCTTGCAAGTGTTATCAAATTCCTAAAAAGACAGAATTAGTACACTTCAAGGATTAAATTTGAATATAAATATTTAGCACTTCTCATAGAAGTGACCCAGTTTCAAAAATATTACCAGGAAAATTCCACATATGGCTGCAAAGCTAGCATTTCTTTCTATGTATGATTACTTATACTATGAACAATCTCCAATCTAATTCAAGAGAATCTATTAGATATACTAGAAACATGTTTCTCTATATGCACCTTTTAGGAATGAATTAAGGTATTTCAGAAACATGTAGTCATACAGGAAATCAAACTTTAAAATTTTTATTGATCCTGGGGAGTAGACATCTCCATTTTGAATGTAGTAAGTTATTAAAAGGACAAGTTGCCATATCTCAGTTACCTTTTTCAGGGAGAGAGAAGGCTCTGAATGCATATGGAATAATTCCAGACTGTAAGGAGGGTACAATGAATATGCAGAGTTGCTCCTGGCGGGCATAACAGAAAAGGATTGGATTGACTTCTGAACAGATGTTGGGGGTTGGGTTAGACAACAGGGCACTCCAGAATACTTCAGGATGAGGGTGAGTCTGCTGTACTTCACACTGCAAGGGCCCTGTAAGGTAACAGACAAAAAAGAATGAGTACATATGAGAATTTGTATGTGCTGAATTTCTGATAATATATTTTCATATATTAGAAGCATATAATTAATAATAATTTTATTATTGGTATTCCATAGAACATTTATTATCCTGTCCAATACAAACAGATTTGTAAGGGTTAATAAAATTTTGCACTTTACTTGGATGGATATGATCTTACAAAAATACTAAGTACAGATTTAAAAGCTGGGGAGAAATATGGCATAGAATCATATATATCCTTGGCAAGACCAGAGTTTCTTACAAGGGATAAATCACATTATTTTCTATCTGGTTGAAATCTACATCTTCTGAAGAACAGTGCTATCAATTTGGAAATGCTTTCCTGCTGATATATTCTAGAAGAGAGAAAAATAAAAGCTACAACGAATACACTCAGATGAAAATCAAACTGAAGATTTATACCCATAAAGGAGCTAAGAAGGAATGTCAGAAATTGCAACCCAACAGAAATATATTTTTCAGAGGAATCTTTGAAATATTGATGGAGTTTCATTAAAAGGAAGGCTCTTATCTTACCTAAGTGATATAATATTACTCAATGCAAACAGCTGAGCTTTGTAAATGGCAAAAGGAGAGATAAAAATGTGGAAAACCTCTCAGGTAATAAATCACATCCTTGAGCCAACACAGGTACTATAATTGTCCACTTGAACTAGAGAAATTCCTTAGTAAAGCACTAGACTATGATCTGTGAATATTTATCTCAGCAAATAATACTGCACTGTACCATATCTATCATTGATTGTGCAGCAATGGTAGGTTATCTTGTCACTAGGCTGACTGGTCTTTAACATAGAGCTTCATATGTAGCAGCAATTTCACACCAGAAGACTTATCAACTGTGAGATGAATTGCTGTGGTTGTCATCCCTTGGAACAAACCCCCATAGAACAGGGAATATGTGAAATGCTGGCCTTCTTTGCGTACTTGGAATTTTTTCTTACTCAGTGTATTTGGATTGGAGGACTCCTCATTCCTCCTGTTTCCTGGGTTACAAGAATCGAATTTGGACCACAGGAAAATATTCAGTAATTAGCTTTGTTTCCTTACATACTAGTTTAGGTCAGAAGCTTTTGTAGCAGAAATAGGACAGCAGAGATAGCACTAGGGTTAATGTCTTGCGTTTGCCTTCACAGAGGTCTGCTGGATGTTGATGGTCTTGTTTGGCAGGGACAAAATTCTGAACATTCCTGGTGTTCTAACACCAGCTAGGCTATCTAAGTGTCATCAGTCTAAGTAAAAATCAACATATAGAGGATGACTTAACCCCAATAATGTACTAATAACATATCTTAACCAGGGCTAGGGAGAAATCTACTTTAACATAGCAGCAATATTTAGACTTACCTACATGGCAGCTTCCTGGATAAGGTATTACTGAGCCATCCTCTTGACACAGCTTGCTTCAATATGCCATTTTGTAGCTTATTCAAAGAACGCCTTACCCACAGTCTTACACAATTATTATCAGTATTCCAGCGTGGCAGGTTTTTTGCAGCAACACAAGTTTTCTTTACCAATTATTCTAATGTGAGTACTTTACAATTGCGTGTGTAGTGACAGGTCACTGTTAAGGAAAATGACAAATTAAAGAGATTTCTGTGAACACAGTAAAATTTCATGCAAAAAAATCTGTACATTGCTCACCATGGGTCTGCCAAGTGCCATTATCAGCCAGAGTCATTCTGTTTGCCTCTTATTTGGTGAACACTGGGTAATAATGGAAAGCTGGCTTAATAAATATGTGACAATCTATAAGTTAGTCACAGAATGAAGTTATGAGATATTTTTTTATCTCTGGGCCACATAAATTGAGTCTGTAACTACAAAACCTAATTTTTAGAGTGTTTAGTACCCACACTTGTCGCCATAAGACCTATGAAATCAATTCTTCAGATATTTTTAATTAAAATAAGAAATCACAGGGAGAGGAAAAAGTTACATTTTCTATAAATTTGCCTCTGTGAATTAAACACTATTCTCTAAAATCTATGGCAGCTTCATGGGTGGATTATAACTTGTAGAATGGAAACTGTATGTTCCCCATTTCAGAGTTTCTCAATATGTTGGCTTATTTCACTCATTTATTTTGCTCTAACAATGAACATTTTGTGTAAAAATCACCTGTTTATCTAAACCTCTTTTTGTTTCAGATGGGGATTAATATAAAAATTTTTAATCTATGAAGACAGGAAAGTAACAGGACAGAAATTTTATTCTCATCATGACTAAGTCTTGTTACTTTTCTATTTGTTTTGTATTGATGGCTGTTAACATCTGTGCAACAGAAAAAAAATTTTTCTGGGAAATTTCTGATATAATATTTCTAATACATGTGTACATGTATTTCATATTGTGGAATTGTCTGGGTTAGCATGGTTTTGTCTCTTGTTTCTGATTTCCTTAGAGAGACTTACAACTTCAGAACTAGAAATGAAAAATGCTAGTAACTACAACAAACTCAGTAATTACTGAGTAAGTTCATTTTAATTTCACTGAAGGGCATTTAGATGGTTTTGTATATGATTATACAGGAAAAAAGACCTTCTACATCTTCTGCCAGCATATTGAAAGGCAGAGATTCTTTCTTCAAATCCTTAGCTGCATTCTAAAGCTACCAGGTAAATCATGTGGGTGGTGGTTGAACACACAGAATTAAACTTGTTGCTAAAATTATAACAGCTATGAAGCTCAAATGAAATCTGTTAATCCAGGTGGGGAAGAAGGTTTAAGCAGGAGAAAAAGGATTTGTCATTATTACAACAGAAATGTAAGGTTGCAAGGAGATGAAAGAGGTCATCTAGCCCATCCTCCAGCTCAGAGGTATGTACCATCTCTAAGAGATACTTAATCTCTTCTTGAATCACCTTCACTAGAGAATTATGACAAATACTTCATATAATCTGATTCAGGGTTTAACTACACTTAACAGAAAGAATTTTTTTATTTATTTACAACATACCCCATGCTTTCCTCAAGAATACATCCAGCCTGAACTGACCTCTGTTTCTGCAAGAGCAGCTTGACACCAGGTTGTATTAAGTGTAATCATTGTATATATTATGGGAATTCTCAAGGCATTATTATCACACATTTCAATATTTTACTTCTCATTTGTGAGTTTAATATTTCAATTATGACATTTAATCTTGATGAGATTTTTTTGGGGAATCGTAACTTTCTTCTACATGCCCAGTATATCTTTTTAACAGCATGTTAAGAAGAAGAAAATACGTCTATTTTAGAATGAAATTTAAAAAACAAAGTCTTGTGAATGAGCTTTTGAGTGTACTCTACAGAGCATTTCACCATTAAATAGTCCAAAGGAGATAAAATGAAACTTGCTTATCTTTCAGAAGATTTTCTGTCTTTTGCCTGGATGGCAATACTGCATTAAAAAGGAGAAAACCAGTTATATCTTTGCCAGAGGAAATGAGAAAAATAAGAAAGGATCTTTCTTAGGGTAAGCTCTGTGACTCAGCTGGTACTTTAGAGCCCTTTACAAATGTGTCACAGAAGTTTGGCAATCAGAATTTAATACAAGTATATTTCTTTAAGCTGACAGAAGAGCACAACTTCAAATTATTCCCTACCCACCTTCAGAGCTAAACATTAAAAGCAGTTTTCTCCCCAGTATATTTTCACTGTCTGTATACTACTTAGTATAGGTACAAAAAGCTTAAATATATTTAAATATATTTCACAGGGTGGACACAAAATTATTCTAAGTACTTCTTCCTTCAGACACTTTAAGTATGAGCTTGAAAACATTGGAACTCAAGTATGAATATTTAGGTGAAAAACTTTACACTATATTCACGTGTACTGAGGCATGCTGATGTTTTCAAATAACTGCTCTCCTGTTCCACCTGCAGCTGTCTGTGACTGTAGCCATTCCAGGCCTTTCAGCCAGCCACTGGATCTTCTTCAAAGGTACCTCTGTCAATATGACAGATTTTATGCCTCCATATTGAGAGAGATGGAGACCTCCTGCCACCTCTTCCACAAGAAAAGGACCTGCCCAAACATTGATGCCTGTTGGAGTCCTTCCATACAAAAGTGCAGCTTCTCCACATTTATATTTTGATCCTGAGAGATGTCTGTGCCACAGAATCCCTACTGGTACAGTTTATTTCTTAAAAAATGGGTAGGATTTCACAGCCATAAAATGCTTGTTCTTTCAGAGTTGCCCTCCTACATGCTGAATTCAAAAGAATCCTTAATTTCAAATGATCTCAAAGTAGCAGTTCATCTGCAACTCTACTGAAGTAAACATCTGCTTTGACTGGGAAGTTACTGCAATGAGTTCTTCAAATCATAACATTTCATTCTCATTGCTTTGGCAAAGTAAGAAGTGGTAAGACATTTGCTTAGGGACTGGAAGACAGTAAGGTTTTTCAATTTTAGAAGTTTCACTCTTTCTGAAACTCAGGAAAAAGAAACACTATTTGAACATAATCCTTTAAATTAGAAAAAGAACATAGGGGTTGTTTTACAAAAAAAGATGTAAATAGTGGTTAATAACTTTCAGCTATTGTGGTTGCTACAATATCTAAGATATTTTTTTAAATTTGAGGACAAAACTGTTAGGCTTGCTGTGCTTATAAATTATACGAGCTCCCTAAACAGAAATAATATTTGTTACAATACACCTAAAAATCTTCATTTTGATACAGACATGGAACTTAATTTTTTCAAATGCACGATTGATCAGAATAATCTGCATGTATCATTTCTCTCTAGTTTCCAAGATAAATAAATAGGAAATACAGTGAGATTTGCAATGATATAGGAGTTGATAAATCTTTTCAAATTAATTTTTTCTCTGACATTAATGAAGTTAAAAATATGCATGAATCCATTTGTACACAGATTTATCAATTTTTCCAATGAAACTGTCAAATTATTAGGCAAAATAATTCTATGTAGCAGTGATTTTTTTTAAAAACAACTTCTATTATCTTTTCTTTTTAGAGGACTTGATGAAAGTTTGTTTGTGGGAACACAAAATTCGCCTCCGGCTACCCTGGAGGCTCAGGGACCTGGGCAGGGGTCTCAGAGACCCTGGAGCAGAGCCCAAAACACCTGTGGTTTGGAATTTAGCCCATGGGAACAATTGCCAACCTTAAAAGAAGAATTACAAGTCACAGGAGTTTAAATAGAGCAGTAGTGAGTTTGTTATAGAGTGTAAAAGTAGTGTTTGTGTTTTGGTACAGGGGGGTAGGTATTGTCAAGATGGAGAAACCTCGTGGCTGTAGGTTTCTTCCTTCTCTCCATCTTCTTGGTGACGGGGACATGACTGATTGGTTTAGAGTAGAAACTGACTGTCTAATGCAAAGAATAGGTATTGGAGATAATTAATAAATAGTCTGTACGTAACTTTTAGTATAAAAGATAAACACCACCTCTGAGGGTGGGAGAAGGCCTTTGACTGTCTTGCTGGAAGGAGCTCGGCAGGGCAGGAAGAAAATGTTTTAGATAAGAGAAAATAAACAACCTTGAACACAAGACCTGAAGAGTTTCTGCTCTTTTCTTACACCTCGGGTGCAGAAAAGGACTTTGCTAGTTTGGGGAATTTCTGCAAAATAGCAGAGAACCCGACATTTGTTTTTTGAAAAAACACAGGGAACAAAAATGCACCTGACTGTTTTGTAGGAGGGTATGGATGAACAGTGCTGTTTTAATTACTTTGTTTTTTAAAAAGTTTTCTCATGATTTTTACTTCATAAAATTATGCAACATTATAGTTACAAGTGGACCCCAGTTGCACAATCAAGGTAGTAGTAGAAGGATATCTACTATCAGAGGTCTATGCTAGTACTTGGAAGAAACCTTGGTATTGTTGTGTCATGATATTCATTTCAATGTTTCTGTCTTCCAGGATCTGTGTAAACAAATCCACTGCTTGTCTCCCTTTAGAATAAGTCCTTTTAGCTTGAATTTAGGCCCTTACTATTGTAGGATTAAGGAACCACAAATAGCTCTTTTTGCATTTTTTTCACTTGTACGTTGAGGAACAGGCATTTTCAGAATAGAGCTCTGTGTCCTCTGGGCATATTACCAAGCCTAGTGACTGTTTGGATGTTAGCACAGTATGATGCCATGCAGTTATAGCTAATTAAACAAATGTTACTCTGGACGTATGAAAGGACATCAAAAAGGAATGAAACCACAAAACAAGCACATCGACAACCTACATTAATTCAAATTTCAACAAAATAATGTGCTAAAGTGCTGTGTGTTAAGACAAAAATACCTTTTGCATGAACACCTGGTTTTGCTAACACTGTGTGCTACTAGTGCAGAAACCTAGAGACAGCTATAGAGTCACCTTTAAGGACAAGTTCATACCAGGCAGAATAGTTCTACATGATTCGTTGCAGTAGCCTTACTGGTTGTGCAAAGATGGGATGAAAATATTAGATTATGGTCTAAAATAGATGCATGCGTTCTAAAGTTACTTTCACTGTAACTTGATGGATATTTCCTTCTGACAGAGAAGTGAAATGAGGTAGTAGGAGGGTATAAGAAATGTGTGTTTATCATTCATCCAAATTGCCTGACTGGAGCACTGTTTTACCACAACCCCACTGAGATTTTCCATGAAGGCTTGGAGAGGAGTGAAGAGAGAGAAATGGGAAAAGGAAAAGGAGGGTGAAGGTTAAATATAAATATCCACAGCATAGTTGTTCTAGGCTAACCTGTAGGCAGCAAGAAGCTTGGTCACAAGTTCATCTTGTTCTCAGTTTTTCTCCAAAGCAGTTTGCTATCTAGTAGGAATTCTGCCTGTCTTTAGTACAATTGATAGGAAAGCATAATGAAACATGACCCTAGATACACAGCTGTCCTGCACCAGACACAGCAGCAGCATATGGAGTGAGTACATAATGTATGTACCAGAGCTATAATGACCACATTACTGTCTACTGCAATAAGGACATCCAGCTTTCATATTCTTAAGCACTCCCCTTATAATTCTGTGACTTTTGAATGAGTGTAGTTTTCCTTGGACTGCCATTTTCATCTTAAGGACATAGGTAATCCCACCAAGTGCAGAAGTACCTATGCCTACAGGGAAGAGCAAAAGATGTTGCCACCACTCCTACAAATGCAAAGCTGGAGTGAAAGGCATGGTAAGAAAGGGAAGCATGGTTTTCCCAGAAGCCCTTTCTTTCTCTCATGTCTCCTGGTTTGAAAGGATTGAAATACATTCACATTCTTTTCACTCCTTGTCTCTTCTACCTACCCAGCAATGCTCTGATTTTACGCATGCAGAAGCTCTTTAGAGTGCAGCTCAACCTGGAATAATAATGTAGTAAGTGAAATAACAATTTTATTTCTATAGTTGCATTTGCTTTGGGGACAACTTTGCTCAGTGACTGTCTCCACACTTTTGACTGACCATTCAAACCAATGGAAGTGTAGTAAAATTAGTGGAGTGTTGGTCTTTGCTCATGTGGAGTGATGGTGCCTGCAAGAGCAGAAATCAGTGATCCCAGGTAGCTCACTGACAGCTCTATTAAATTAGACATGACAAGCACATTTGATCTTCACAGCAGTAGTTTCAGCACCTACATTCTCTATACAGAGAAAGCTATTATGCTTAAATATATTTGTTTAAATCTAAAAATCTAAAAAACTATGTAGTTTCTAATAGATAGTCAGTTAATTATAATCCCCAAAGTATTCATACTCAAATGAGTTATCCATTAACTTTTTGAGGATTACAAGCAGATTTGTACAGATTCCATTTAAAACAATGGAATCTAGAATGCATGTGTGGAAGATAAAAGGTTAGTTATTAAACTTTGACTGCCCAGTTGGAAAGGTCTTGACTCTCAGATAAGGCAACTATGCAAAATTATGAATATTACAATAGTTCATTATTCAGAGGTAGTTATATCAAAACCAGATTTTTATATATTGTAATGCAGTGGTGTCATAGTTTGAAAGACAGGTGTCTCCTAGGGAAGGCAGAAGAATCCCTTGGAATGGAGAATGTAAACCCCCTCCCTCTGAATTGTTATAAATTTGAAATTAAGGGGCTCTCAGGCAAAGACATGAGGATAGGAAAAACAGTTCTTTCCTGGTGTGTGTAACAAGGCAAACAGAACTACAGCAATAACCACGGCACTGGCACCAAACAGAAGCAGGGAGCCAGTCCCAGCTGTCTCGGCCGCTGGCACTTTGCCCTCGGTGCAGTCACCGGCCCAGGCGGCAGGAGCGAGCAGGAGCCCCGCGGTGCCGGCCGAGATGGAGCCCAAGCTCGGCGGCGGCAGCCGGAGCTGCGGAACGTCCCGGCAGGGCAGGGGCAGCGGGACACGGCGGGCAAAGCCCGAGCAGGAGCGGAGGAGCAGCGGGAGCGGGACAGCGGCTCCCGGCTCCCGGCAGGGCAGGGGCAGGCGGGGATCAGCATGGCCGGGACACAGGAGGCTCAGCATTCCCAGGCACACGAGGCTCAGCATTCCCGGGCACACGAGGCTCAGCATTCCCGGGCACACGAGGCTCAGCATTCCCAGCACACGAGCAGGAGGGGCTGGGTCCCTCAGGGCCGGGCTCCGGCGGTGCCGGTGAATTCTCCCGCAGTAGCCACAGCCTGGCTGCCCCTCCGATGCCAAAAAGCGAGAGCCCAGCTGGGCCAGCCCCGTCCTTTACTGCCTCTATTCTCGCAGTGTCACTGTCCCTCCAAGAGAAACTCCTCGAGAGAAAGGGTAGCCAGGTGCCACACTCCTCTTCCGACTTCAGCTACTCCTTTTGCCTTTCTCAAGAACCCATAATTATCCAGTAATTAGTTTCCTAGCAACTTATGGGAAAAAATCTGTAAGAAAGAAACTCAACCCCAACAAGTGGGAAATACATTAACGTATTTTATCATCAAGTATGGCAGTTCTTTTTTTATGACTTTCTGACAGTCTTGTGTAGCGCAATTACCCAGGAATTGCTGTGTCCTCAGGGGGTAGCTTTAAACAGCGATACAATACAGATGAAGAGCTGCTTAAAAGGAAAAAAGAACAGGAAGTGTTCTGAGCTCAGCTGAACTGTTTTCACCAAGGCACTGAAGTGGACAAGAAGAGTCTCTAAGTCTAAGTGGAAAACGGGGATGTCAAACTAGTTCAGGCTCTTGCATATTTTCTTATACTTAAGTGAAAAAAAAAAAAATCTATTATTAAATTCGCTTCTTTNTTTTTTTTTTTTTTTTGTAACAGGTTCTCATGATGACCTGAGACGACAGTTGTAAAATGTCTTTTTTTAAAACTTGTTTCTATGTAATAAGTATGTTGACTTTTTTAATCTTACGAGTGACCACATGTTCCTTTTACACATTTGATACCAGATGCATTAACGGGAACAGAAATATATTTTCAGATTTGAGCTTAATAAGAAATATATTCATATCATTATGATTATAAACACGTACTGTGATTAATCATATTTGTTTGCTAGTGCTATGAAATAGTTAAAATATTTAATAATAAACAACTTCTAAGTTATCAAGCAGGTAGACCCATATTAATAACTCGATTTTTATATTGAAATACAGTAAATTGAAATTTTTAATTAAAATGATTGTGTCTGTGCAAAATGCAAGCAGATCCTAGTGTTTGTTAAAGACTGAAGTATTCCTCCTAACAATTGCAACATAACTGGTACATGATCATTGTCCAGTATTTTGGATAGCTAATCCAGCATTCAGTCAACTGAATGCCAAAGCTCTAGTAATTGTATTATTTTTCTGTATTGGCAAGAGAAATATGTACTGATGCCCTTGATGCATAAAAAGTAGGACCGTACACCCCTTGGAATTTTGTAAACATTACTCTAGATTCCATGAATACGCTTCCTAAAAAATGATCACAGAAATTCTATATAGGGAGCAAATAAAATTCTATATTCTATAAAATAAAATTTACCTGTACATCAATTCAAAATGTGTGACTAGACTTTGGAACACAAAACTTTTTTCTTCTCTATATATTAGTATTAATGAAAATTTTGAAGAGATATATACCTAGAATACTAAGCAAGATCCAGCATTCAAGAGTAAGTTTTGCACACTTTTTCATTAAAAAAATAAAAAGAATATATTCTTACAAAACCCCAACCAGATAAGGATCTTTAATTTCATAAGAAAACTTCTATAATCCTTGGTCATATATTTTAAATATTTTGAATTTATTTACTATTAGCATTGTTCATTTTCCAGGCATAAACAAGTAGTTTTCTGGGCATTGCTGCCTCGCTTTATGAATGTTTCCATGTGTATTTAGTGACAATAACAAAAAAGTCTCAGTTACCACAGCATATACAGCAAAACAATAATTGTGGGTCTTATTTTCACAAGTCAACTTCAAATAAGTGTTTCAAGTTTAGAGTATTTATAAAATAGCTGCTGGACTTAGGTCAAAGTGTTTCAGAGATTTCAGGATTACCTTCAAATCTATGTGTGCTTAAGACCTATTTTATTTTAGAATAGAATCTGATTTTGTAAACACTTCAGGTTGTGTATATTTTTCTAGGATACACCTTTGTTACCTCAATGGGATGATTTTTTGGTAAAAGTAGTCATCTCTTTCTTCAATGACAACAGTCAAATCATTTTCCAGAAAAGCATATATAGTTTATTGCTAAATGTCAACATAAATGTTAACATTTATGGAGTACACAGAACAAATAATATTAAAAATAATATCTTGTTTCTCATTTAACTGTTTCAAATGAGTCACTTTTCCATTACTCTGCATCTGACCTGAGAACCTGAATGTTTTTATCTTCACATTATATAAAAATATCAGGTAAGGTTAAAACAAACTAATCATAAATAAAACAACGCAGGTGAGCACAAAGGGTCTCATGACCACTGTGCATTGAGTTACAAGAGAGTGACTTTTAGACATAGCAATTTTTCATCCTGGCCACAATTCAGGTCTGTAATTTTCCTTGAAGGTTCAATGACAAAAATGCTGTTTTACTTGGATTGTTTTTCAGGCAATAAAAACAACTTTCCAAAGTTATTGATTGAAACACAGAAGCTCATTAGACAAGCTAAGTTCCTGAGAGCAGACAGTGTTTCTGATAAGCTCAAGAGCAGCTTAGCTCAGGTGCTCTTCATCAAGGCCTAATGCGTATTTCTGAGGTCGTAGTGTGGTGGGGGAAAGCTGTACCACCACAGCTGCTACACTACATGTACAAAAGTTGTAAGAATTGGGAGCTCTGCTTTCTTGTCTCTGACTTTCCAGGTATCATGCTGATTTAAGCATGAAACTGACAGTGGAGGAAGGGAGAAGAGGTGAGGCAAGGAGAGTGACAGGCTGGTGGGGCAGGGTGTCAGCTGTCATTCCATATAACCAGTTGATGTGTGGATTGGGGGATTATTTTTACTAGACTAGCTTTTGCTAGGCAAGTAATTAGGGAGTTTATTGTGATTCTGCTAAAGGTCACCAGAAGCTGCACAGGAAGGAGAATTTTAAACCAGTGGCAGATTCATCATGTCAGGAACTGCCCTCAGAGGAGAAATCCAAGGGAGAATGTGTAACACAGTGGGTTGCCTGGGACGAAGAAATCACAACAGGCAAATGTGGAACACGAATTGTGTTTTATTTTTATTTTATCTGTACAAAGACACAGGGCATGAGGCAAAGGTCACGGAATCATAGAATGTCAAGGGGTTGGAATGGGTTTTAAAGAACATCTGGTTCCAAACCCTCTTCCAGGGGGCAGAGGCACATCTCACAAGAGCAGGCTGCTCAAGGCCTTATCAACACGGCCTTTATCACTGACTGAGTTGGGACATCACCTACAGCCTCCCCATGTAACAGTTCCATGGTCTCACAATTCTCACACAGAATTTCTTTCTAATATCTAACCTAAATTTACTGTCTTTCCATTATTCCTTGTCCTATTACTAAGTTCTTGACGAAGAGCCCCTCTCTGGCTTCCAGAGCTGTAGGTTTCCGAGATGAATGGATGCAGTTGATGGGGTGACCTTCATAGATTAACGAAATGAATTCTGAGTAGAAAGAAATCCACAAGGATTATCTAGCCCAACTGTTAGCCCTGCACACCACATCCCCTGGAACCACACCATGCGCCTTCCTCGGACACAGGAGCTGCTGGAAGGCTGGGAAGCAGGACGACTGCTCATAAGCTGCTCTACTGC
>VZTB01005935.1:128500-140721 GCA_013397245.1 Thryothorus ludovicianus | reverse complement strand
GGTTTCCTCCGGGCAGCCCTGCGGGATCAGCTGCCCGAGCTGAGGCTCCCGGCCAGCGCTCTCGGCTTCTCTCGCTCCTAGGGAGATACAGCTCTGCCTGGGAAAGCACCGGCTCGGTGTAAGATGACATTGCTGAGCAGAGACAGCCTCTGTCTAAAGTGATCATTTAAAGTAGCGATCATTTCCCTGGCAACCACGCAGGAGGAGGAGGCTGGGAGAGGTTCCCCCAGCGCAGTGTAGTGAGCAGAACATTTCACAGCATCACGGTGCTTTTTACTAATGTCATTTCAAATAGGGAGCCAACAGCTGCTACAAGTTCATCCTAAGACAAAGTCCTTGCATCACCCCCGAGAGATTTAGGGGATGCTGTGTCCATTCTCCCCTCATTGCACCTTTTCAATAGTCTCACAGTTCCACGAAACTGAATTCACGCTTTCTCTTCTCGCACTTTCCCTCATGCTCTGTTCTCCCTTCAGCTTTCCAGAAAACAATCAGCGATGTTATCTTCTTAAATGTCTTTTTCTTTCCTTCTGATTCACTGGGGTCTTTTTAAAAGAAGTCACAAAGTCATCCTGTTCAGCCTCTCTGGACCAAGCCGTTTTGGGCTTTTGTCTCCTTTATGCTTGAAGCACAGTTCAACCAAAGGCTGTTCCCTCGTGGTGACAGCGCTGCGCGCTCCGGGGACACAGTGCTGCTGTGCTCGAGCTGGAGGGGCAGAGTGATGCTGCCCAGCTGCAGCTGCAAGGCAGCAGAAGGACAAAGCTTTGTGTTATTTGTTTCTCAAAAGTGCGTTTTGTTATCTGCCTTTTCGCTGAGATGGATGGAACCATCTCCTCAGCCGGCTGAGACATTCATCCCCAACTGCCAAGGGCACTCCACAGCCCCTGGAGAGGCCCTGGCAGCCCAAGGCTGCCAGCAGGGAGGTCCCCATGCTGTGACAGGGTGGCAGGGGACCCCCACCCTCTGCTAGGACATGTCTGTGAGGAAAGCCGTGATCCTGAGCTCTCCAGCTGAAAAATTGCCTGCTCTCTTGGCTTTGGAGCTGTGCCAATGGATCCAGTGCCAGGGAATGCAGGACAGGTTAGGGGAGCACCGTGCCAGGCTGGCACCCACATGGGAAGCAGCAGGTGCTTGTGAGCCTTGTCCAGGTTGTGCAGGTGCCACAGAATGAGACTCTGGGCCTGGACAGCAGCAGCACACTGTGCCTGCTCCTGAGGGATGCTGGAGCTGCCTGCAGGACACACTGTGCCTGCTCCTGAGGGATGCTGGAGCTCTCTGACAGGACACACAGCTCTGCTCCTGAGGGATGCTGGAGCTGCCTGCAGGACACACAGCTCTGCTCCTGAGGGATGCTGGAGCTCTCTGATGGGACACACAGCTCTGCTCCTGAGGGATGCTGGAGCTCTCTGATGGGACACACAGCTCTGCTCCTGGGGGATGCTGGAGCTCTCTGACAGGACACACAGCTCTGCTCCTGAGGGATGCTGGAGCTCTGTGACAGGACACACAGCTCTGCTCCTGAGGGATGCTGGAGCTCTCTGACAGGACACACAGCTCTGCTCCTGAGGGATGCTGGAGTTTTCTGACAGGACACACAGCTCTGCCTGGCAGGTTGATGATCTGTCTGGGATGTGGTGAGGCTGATACCTCTGTCTCTAGATCTTTCTCCTCAAACAACATGCTCTGACACTCCTTTGTGACCAAGTCTTGTTCTCATTAAAGGGATTTTTTTTCTTGCACTTGACAGCATCTATCACTGTTTTGTGATTTCTGTGATCCAAGATATCTACCCAGTAACAATCCTTGTACCTTCTAGTTTTGGTGGGGATCCCCACTCCATTTCTCATGACAATTCAGGCCCAGTTTTGATGATTAAATGACTGACAATGTCTGAGAGTCACTAGTAAGTTCAGAAGCACCCCTACACTGAAGAGCTGAAAGAAAGAAGTACATTGCACTGTAATAGGAATTTGTTGTTACCAGACTCTGGCAAGTGCTGCATGAATTTTCTGACAGTGTGATTCCGAGCTGTGGGATTTCAAGAAAGCTCAAGGTGCCAAGACTTGCCTGTGATGCTCTCCAGCCATTTGTCACTGCAGGCCTGACTGCTGTGTTTGTGTTGCAGCTGGCAGGACTGGCTGTCATTGCCTTCGGGCTGTGGCTGCGGTTTGGAGGGCCCATGGCAGAGTTTGCTACAGACAAAAAGTCCCCGGAACTTTTCTTCATGGGTAAGTTACAGTGCTGGGAGGGCAGCAGCCTCCAGCCTTGGTTGCATCCTGGGGCACCTGACACACCTTATGCATTTGAGATGTTAATTTTGAGGAATTAAGAATTTTAGAAAAGTTAAGATTACAGTTAGAATAGATGCTGTGTTAGCTAAAAAAGACAAATAAGCTTTACCCAACAGAAGCCAGATCTCAGATAAGATATCCAGGATCTAATAACTCATTGCTTGTCAATTTTATAGACAATAGCAGCTTTCCCATGATAGGAAACAAACTGAATGCAAGAAACTGCAAATTCTACCAAGGATTCGTTTGTCACAAATACCCTGAAAAGGTAAAAAGGTCAGAGCTAAGAAGACTTAGTTTACTTCATCATTTTAATTGATTCCTCATAAAAAAGACCCCGACTCATTTCAGGAAACAAACCACGCCTGCTTAACAGCCTCCTTGCCAATTAGCATAGGAAGGGGAAATGACAAAGGTATGAATATGCATTTGTATTTTGTATATTCAACATTTTTGTACATAAAAGCTTTGTAATCACCTATGAAATTTTGCAGTGAGCATTAGGGAGATATCCCACACACTGCCCAGCTGTAATAAACACACACTTTGTAACCCCAAACTTTTAGAGAGTCTTTGTCCCTTAATAGATGGACATTAATATTAGATCAATGTTCTTATTTCTTTAATTCACATTGGCTTACAGAAAGGTCAACAATTCTGGGCTGACCTACACAAAACTGGACATTCTGGTGCTGTGTGCCATGTGCGTGATGGCTTTTGACCTTTCTCTGCTTGGAATCCACTTCCTTAGACCTAACTAATCTCTTCTCCTGGATTTGATCCAGTCCCCACATATCCTAAGTGAATTGTGCTAATACTCTCAGAATAGAAGGTGAGACGGGTCAGGGACTTATGGGGCTCACCAATATATCCCTCCAGAGTTTTCTGTGCAGCTGCCAGCCAACAAAACCAGCGTCCTTTCAGAATGTTCCCAGAACCAGGAGAGCAGCAAAATTCTGCTCAGCAGTTCTCCCTGTGGAGGCCTCAGTGGGACTGAAGTGTCAGAACAAATCCTTCCACAGCTGAAATGTGAAACTACCTGGTGTTCAGCCTCTCAGGAGCTGTTTGTCCAACCTGGGCAGGAATCAGTTAGTTCCTGTGCCCACAGAACTGGGATTAGTCATGTCTAATTTTAGCATTTAAGGTAACTTTTTTTCTCCCTGGGATTTCCAGGTGGGTTTTTGGGAAATGCCACCTCTGTTTCTTATCTATAGATACCCTTAAATAGCAGCAGTCTGGGACTGCCAGCAACTGCAGCTCTCTGTCACTGGCAGCTGTAACATACATTTACACCAGAAAAGCTGGATTATTTTCTGTTAAATACATCACCCCTGGAGATGGACCCAATAAAATCCCATTGGTGCAAGCATTTTTGCTGTCTACAAATGCCAAGTGTGAGTGAATAGCCAGTCTTGCCCAGGCCATCAAGCCACTCTGACAGGGTGGAAGGACTGGGATTAACCAGAGGTGTCCTGCAGCAGTTACCCATCCCTCCAAGATTGTGCAGTTACCTTAAATACCCCGATACTCTCGCTGGAGACTTTGACTCAGATCCACCACAGCCCCAGGCCCAGGTTTTTTTAACATCTGCAGCCAGGCTAGAGGCACAGAATTGGCTGTGCAGCCATGGGAATAGATAAGGAGAATGTTATGTCCAGCAATTTTTCCATGGGATTTTGTGAGGCTGAATAAAACCATTCAGATGAAAACATTGTCTGGGACCTGAGGGTTATTGTAAAACACCCTGCAGCACCTCTACTGACACAGAGAGCCAGGAAGTATGATTTACTTTTTCTCTTACATCTGAGCTGCTATGACAGCAGCATATTAGATCACCAAGTTCATTTCCAGATCCAGTTTATACCTGCTGAATTCCCAGCATAGATTGGAATGCTTCCCTAAATGATCCACTTATGTTTGTCCCAGGAGAGCAAACAAGACACAAGGATGTTCTGGCCTTCAAAAACCAAGTGCTGCTGGTTTGTTGGAAGGCAGAAAGTGCTACATCCTGTGCTGTGAATAAGCACCACAGCTCCAGTACAGCCTGGAACACACAGTGTAAACAAGATATTCCTTTAAATCTCCAAGAGATGTAGTCTGCTTCTGCCCTGAATAGTAATTACAAAAGTTGTTTGAAGTTGTTAATTTTGGGAAGTCCTGGGGAACGTTGTAAAAGTTTCATCAGACACCATGACATCCAGCTCTTGGGCTGCCACACGTATTTATAGAGCTGCCTGTTGAAATATGTAACTGTGAGAGGAAGTGCTGGGGAACAGGGCACAGGGATGTTCAGAACTCTTTTAAACTTGCACTTTGAACCTAATTCTAAAGCAGAGGTTTTGCCCTTTTTTGTAATAGGCACTGAGCAGAGCATTCATGTGAAAGAAAACCAAAGAGTTTTCTGCTGCCCTCCCTCCCCATCACAAATCCTGCTAAATGCTGTTGTGACTCCTGAGCATCTGATGGCACAGCCCTGCTGAGGCTGTCAACAGCCTGGGACCAAGGCCGTGGTAAAAGGACAGTGAGAAATTCAGTTACAGTGGGGTTTGCAGCAGACAAAGCTGCATTTGAAGGTCATGCTGAAGAGCTTTCCCTCTAGGTTTCAGCTCGGAGTCCCCCTTGGCAGTTGTGTATTGGGCCTTTCTCGGAGTCCCTGGGACTGTTGTTTATTTGGCTCTGTGTGTTTGCTCTCTAACATGCTTCCTGGGTGGCAGCCAGGGTTTTGCATAGGAATTCTTAATATGGAACACTGTGCAGCACACCAGGAGCAGCTGCCCTGAGGGCTGGAAGAGAAAGCAGATCAGCAGTATGACTTAAAATATCAGCATATAGCTGTAGCATGTAGCTATACATCCAAAAATAATTTCTTTATCTCTGTTCCACTGCTGGCTTTTGTGGGTCCTTGTGATCACCCAAGGCCCTGTGATCACATCAACTTTGTGTCAGTTCTTAGAACAACAGTGCAGGTGCATTTGGAGTTGGTTTTGTAGACTGAACCACTCCAGAATCACCATCTTCTGAAAAACAGTTAATTTTCTTCTAAAGGGCAGCACATTCTGCTCTTTCTGTACCTGGGCTGAGCTGCCAGCCGAATCTAACCAGCTTCTCTCTCCTGCTTCCTTGTGATTGTTTTTTTCCTGGATCTGAAATGTTAGGTTAGTGTAAAGTAATTGATAATTCTATCCTTGCATTTTCCATTAGGCCAGAGTGAGTCTCCTTAAATAGCCCTGTTCTTTACCAACAGTCCAGCTGCCTTTTCTGCCCCTGGAATAGTTCAGGCCATGACTTGGCAACCAGGCCTGTTCATCTTTTCCAGCCACTGAGATGTTTTTGTTGGTTGGAGAACAGCTTACAGGCAGCAGTGCTGTGGGCAAGCACTTATGTGTTCCTAGCTTTCTGCTGCTTGTGGTTTTGTGTTTGGTGATCCATATTCCCCACTGCAGTTTGCAGTGAAAAACCTATAACAGAAAAGGTCACAATTGTCACTCTTTGACCCAAGCAGTCTCCAGCCATTTTACCAGGCATATCTTACACTGGAACAGGTTCCTAAAATTGGACATCCTCTCCCTGCAGCCCCCCAGCTTTTGGAGTTCCCTCTATAATGGGATATATTTGTATGTTACTCCATCTCACAGTACAGTTTTTGTGCCTGTGCTTCAGGTGGTGAAGCAAAACTGTGGCTTCCCTGTTCAGCTGCAGTTCAGCTCTGGTAGAGTTCATAGATCCCTCTCTTAGCTTCACTTGAGAGAGAAAAAAATGAAAGAAAAAAAAGATATTTTCAGCAAAGGTCCATAGCTGGCAGATACCTTTTCATGTGAGTTGTCTGTGGCACTGATCAAATGAAGAAAAGATCTGTAGAATTAAAGGAATTCCCTTGGATTACTCATCCTTATGGAGACTCCTGTACCAAGACCAAGGGAAATTTTCTACTGGGCAGGAAGATCTGAAACAGTCAGAATGAAATAAGATGCTTGTGGGAAGCCAGGGTGTCTGCATTGCTGGCTCACAATTAATTGGTCCTTAATTAATTCCTTGTAGTAGTGTCATTCTTAATTTTAAGAATAACTAAAGCACAGTAGTACAGACTTAAGAGCTGCTAAGCAAAAACTGACATGGGGACTTCTTAAAGATCAGCTCCAGACCCCCATTCTTCCATCCCTGCTTTTGATGGACAAAGGGCAACAACAGGACAAACTCTGTGTTCCTCAGAAATGAAGTGCAGAGGGCCCCATCCCTGCCAGCACCAATAAAAGTGAAGTGTTTGTACTCAACAGACCCCCCAGGAATGGTAACAAAACCTGATGAATTCAAACAAATCAGTCTGGGTGGCTTTTTCTCAGCCTTGAGACGTTGCTTCCCCCGCACAGCCAGAGCTCACAACCCTCCTGCTGTTCTGTTCTCTTTGTTTCAGTCCCATGATCCAATCTGTGGTCCAGGCGTCCATCAGGGCCAAAACAGCTGTGGACAAAAGTTTTAGGGTGATTGTGGCTTTTTCTTGGGGTCAGTGAGAGCAGGAGTGATGCTGCTGGCTTTGAAAGGTACAGTGAGATGGAGCGTGCCTTAGGATATGAAGTCATGTCTGGAGCTGAAGGACATGAGTAGCTTTTCTCCATAGCAGTGGATGCCCACACAAACAGGAGCTGGCTGGAGTTCCATCCATGTGAACTGCAGTTCTCTGCTCCTGTGCCTCACTTTGTTCTAGTCGTGTCTTTTGGAGTCAAGCACTATACCCTTACTCAACAGGATTTTCTCTCCTAAATTCACCACCTCTCAAACTCTACCAGCCTTTAAAATGAGAGCTGTTGGCAAAGCAGCCCTTGTGTAGGGATGTGAAACCACAAGAGCATTAAATGATCCTGCCATCATGTATTGGAGAGGCTTTTAGTCTGTACTTAAGACTTAAGCAATGAATTTGTCTTTCTCCCTATCATCTTGTGTGCAGCTCTCTTTTTCTGCCACTCAGGAAGAGTGGTTTAGAAAAGGCTGATAGTGGCCCTGAGTGGAAAACGGAAGCTGCTGCACTGGAAATTGGCTGTAAAAATATGACACCACCACTACCACCCCTTACTCAAAATGAAAGTTGTTCTAAAGTCCTCAGTCTCTGTTCTGGATCACAAAACCTTGCAGCAGTTCCTAAGAGTCAGTATTCCCCCTGACAGAATAAAGGCAATTCTGGCCAAATGAGCTAATTCAGCCTAATGGAGCAATCTGTCCATCTGCCTCAGAGTGATTGCTGTATATTTGCAAGACACTGAGGTTCAGGAGGCTTTTATTCTTTAATCACTTAAGCATGATAATGCACTTTATGCTTTTTGCCCATTAAATTTTCTTCCTAGGTGACTTCTCCCACCCTCCCCTCCCTGCTGTAGCTGTAAAATCCAGCCAGTCCCACCCCACAGCAGCAGCTGAACCCAGTTATCCCATTTCCTTCTCCTCCCTCGAGGCAGCTGGAAGCCACCCTGGTTCCTGCTCAGTGGTGGCACTGCTGTGACAGCACCTGACAGCACCGAGTGCCCGGGGTGCCCTGAGCCCCCTCAGGCTCCAGGAGTCCCTGTTCTGGTCGGGCTGCCCAGGGCCAGCCCAGAGCTCACCACAGCAACACTTGGAGCTCTCTGGAAAGAGCCACCTGCAGGAGGTGGCTGAGGATAAACTGGTCCTGTGGGAAGTAAAAGGGCATCAAGGTGCTTCCCATCCCTGGATGCCCCTAGGATGTGCTGGTTACATTAATGCAATAACCCCAGAGCGTGGGCAGGCCCTGGCACAGGGTGCCCAGAGCAGCTGGGGCTGCCCCTGGATCCCTGGAAGGGTCCAAGGCCAGGCTGGACAGGGCTGGGAGCAGCCTGGGACAGTGGAAGGTGTCCCATGACAGGGGGCTGGAACTACATCATCCTTAAGGACCCTTCCAACCCAAACATTCCATGATTCCTCTTGTTGGAGCAAACCCTACACTCCAGGGTAGCTCAGGCTCCTTTCCCATAGAGAGTCTCTTTAAAAGGAGCTCCACATGCTCTGAAGCAGTTCCTACATGACAAGCAAACCAGTTTAACCCATTATAACTCCCATGAGGGAAATGTCCTGTGCTGTGTGGCACCCTGACAGAGCTGTAAATACATTTGGACTCTGCTTTGAAGCCATTAGGAGAAAAGTGTTTTGTCTGCTGGGAAAAAAAAACAAACCAGCAACCAAAAAGCCCTCAGGCTCCTTCTGTGCCAATTCAAAAACATCTTCAGGAGGGTTTGGATTGAGCTGGCTCCTGCACACAGAGGATTATCAGAGTGTCCTAAACTAGAGGGGATTGCAGAGAATCACGAGAGAATTTCAGAATACCAAATAACTAAGTATTACAAAGGCAGAAGAAATACAGTATCAACAAAGTGATGCAAGTGGTAACAGATAATGTAAGCAGTACACCACCAGAATTTAAATTAGCTACAACCACACGTGAATATGATCTTAGACTCACTATCAGTTGCTCTTGACAACAAAGTGCTTTGCTTACTGCATCAAACAGGCATATAAAAGTCAGGAATTATGAAGAAAGGAAATGGGAATCCAACTGAAAAATCTTAATGTCATTGTGTACATTCCTAGTGCACTCCGTGTCCTCAATGCTTTGTCAAAAAGGATGCAACAAACCCAGAAAAAGCACCAAGACATTTGAGCATGTGTTCTGAGCCCAGTGTGTGCTCTGAGCAGTTTCCCCACACTATTCACCATTAAATCATAGAATCCATTGCCAAGGGGGTCTGCCAAGGTCAGCCAGGGTAGAACAGCTCCAGCTGGCACAGGTGTGTTGGTGACACCTGAGTTCAGAGCAGTCTGTGGGGGTGACAGACACTGACAGAGCCTTTGGGAACAGCTTTGGGAACACTCTGCCTCCATAATTATTTAGGTATGCATGTGAGCAAGATATGTAACAAGGGCTGGTGCTCTGTGGGAAAGGGAGGTCACTGGGATGTTACATTACAGTGAGGTTGCTTTTAAATTGAAATTCAGGATTTGTGCATCAGCAGAAGCCTCCAAACTGGCTGGTGCCTGAAATGCTTCTGTGGTTCCAGGAAGATTAACCACAAAATCTCTGATGAATTCACACAAGACACTTAATGAGATACATTCATTATGCTAAGGGTACGTTCCACTCCTGCAGAAATTCATGCCACTTTAGAGGCCTCTGCAGCTTTTCTCCAGTTCTGTAAACGTGTTTTATAAATAAATATACAATGGAAATTTCTAGTAACAAGCCTGTTTCAGGAGCCGAGTTTGGTGCCACACACACAACTGTCCCTGTCTGGACATTTTTTTCCAACTCCTACGTGTGTATCTCATATTTTCCAGGCGAGTGTCTGTACTAGAGGTTTCTTGGTGCTCTCCTAAGGGCTGGAGAGCCTGTCCTTCCGTGGAGGAGGACATCTGCCCCCCAGGCTGCCCCAGGAAATCCCTTCAAGCCCTGTCTGCTGTGGCTGCTGCTGGTCCCTCACCCCCAGAACAGAGCTGCTTGTTCTCTCCATGGAGGAGGAACAGCTGGGGGTTTGTTCAGTGTTATTTACTCAGCCCAAAAGAGAGGGAAAAAAAAAAAAAAAAAAGAGAATTATTTCAAATGGAAAGTGCCCATAGCAGCCAGGTAAACAAGAAACCCACGTGAAATAAAGCCAGAGACAGAGACAGGGTGTGTTTGTCTGCTCCTGGTCTTTGCAGTAAGCTCCAGGCAGGGATTTGTGCCTCAAACCTTCAGTAAGACTTGAGGAAGAACAAACCAAACAAAAACAAACCAAACAAAAACAAACAAACAAACAAAAGTAGCTCTGGGAGTGAGTTCTCTTCCAGAGTCTGAAATGAGACCTCTTCCAGCTGAGGCTGATCCTTCCCTCACTCTTGATATACATAAAAATGTATTGCAGCCAGGAGGTATAAAATTCCATCCTTCTCTTCTGTCTGGTCTAAAGAGATGAAATTCTGTATCATTGCTAACCACAGAGGCTTTGGCCACTCAGAAATAAAGCACAGAATCCCTTGGTCCTTTTTAAGATGCTTTTTCAGACTTGCAGGTCTCCTGACTCCAAGCACAGCCCGAGGAGGGCTCTGTCCTTACATCCAGAGGTGACAGTGTCTCAGGGAAGAGCTCTGTGCCATGAGCACTGAGGCTGATCCAGAGATCTGCTGAGTTGTGGATTTGCAATTCTCCACTACTGGGAGCTACAGGATGCTGAGACTGCCAGATAAGATTTTAATTCCCCTTGTAATTGCAAAGCAGAGTCTGCTAGAAAATGGGAATTCCTCCTGTCAGAGTTTTCACAGGGAATACCCCCATTTGACAATTTCCTTTCAGGAAAGAAAGATTTTCCCCATGGGATGAATCCAAAAATCAAATATACAGAAAAACTGCTGGTTTACAACTTTCCAAATTTGTCTTTGCAAAATAAAACAATGGCAGAAGAAGGGGTTTCCCCTTTCACACTCACTGCGTTACAGCCAGAAGGGAAATCAATTTGTTATCAGGTGTTCTCTCACTTGACTTGCTCATAAAAGGAGGTCTAAGTTTTTCTTCACATCTATAAAAAACTGTGTGTGTGGGGGGGGTGTGTCAGCACAGCCAAACAAACAAACCACACCCCAAACCCTCAATATTTCCTCACACAAAAAAAAAAAAAAATATGAAGAGAATAGGCTCTGTTCAAAAATCCCCAGTCCTGTGACACGTTGTTTTTCATCCTCTTGTGGTTATAAAGAAGCCCCTATTTCCTCCAGAACCCCCTCAGTAATCAGTGCACTGGCTGTGTCTGCCTAAAGCAACCAATTTTCTGTCAGATTTGCATGAATCTTTGGAATGTGCCTCTTCATCCCTTTGCATTCTGGGGCTGAGAGTGAGCTGTTTGTGGGTCCTAAATAAATATTCCAAGTGTGGGCAATCTGAGGTGGCAGAGCTCTGTCACTGGGGCCAGTTTGGCTCTCCTGGATGTCACAGCAGCGTTCCTGCTCTCTGCATTCCCTGCTCTCAGTTTAGGCTCCAAACCTCTTCATGAGCACACACAGACCAAAGAGCAGAATTGCAGGAAATGAACAGAGGCAACAGGAGGTGAGAGGAAAAAAATTCACAAAGGCCATAAACCTTTGCTTCCTTTCCACCTCATACTTTTTTCCTTCTGCTGCACAAAAAGCTGCAGCTGGACATTCTTCTCATCATTTTCCACTCACCCTAACAAGCTCTCTACCCTGACCCAACTCACACACTTCTTTTTGTCATGTTGAGCTTTGGGGTGAATTTTTGGTGTCAGTTTGCAGCTCTTAAACCTGTTCCATTTTGTGGCTATAAGCTGTTTTTTTGTTCTCTGCTGTGCTGTAGATGCCAAGCTGGAGGCTGTGCCAAGGCTTTGTATTTTACAGTGGAAGTGCTGATGAAGAGAAGCTGATTAAGGATTTTTGGGAAGGAATGGGTTTTAGTGGAGCTGAGGTACTTCTGACACTGGATACTACTGCAAGGAAAGGTGTGATATGAACCACCAAATAAATGTCTGGATTTGCTGACTCTGACAGCTCCCAGTGCTTGGTGGCTTTAGGTAAGGCTGGAATTCCAAGGGCTGTGTGCCAGACATTGCCACCCTTTGCTTTTTTCCTCTCTGGAGAGTCTCACTTTAAATTTAGGCCTGTTCTTATCAAGAATTTGAGGTGATCATGCCTACATTGCTGTGTACAGCCCACTAGGAAAAGAAATACCAGATCCTTGTCTTACATACTTCCACTACCCAGGATATTTCTGCATCTACAGCTTTGATATGGTGACAAACTGTTTTAAACACAGAAGAGCAAAGAAAACTAAGTCTGTGAAAAAAACGGATCAAACCCAGACAGGTTGAAAATCTACTCAAAATCATTATTAAAACCAAACGAGGTTAGATGTTGGTGCCAAAAAATTGATAATTATTTATTTAAATA
>VZTB01005935.1:100591-128425 GCA_013397245.1 Thryothorus ludovicianus | reverse complement strand
ATTTATATAATATAAATATATTTATAAGTATATATAAATACTTTTATATTTATATTAGATAATGTAATGATGTATTTTAAATAATTATTAATTATGTATTTAATTGTTTAATTATTAAGATAGATTTTATAAAATAGTAAAAGAGTCAAAGAGAACTAAAGAGAAAAGAAAGAAATAGAAAGAGAAAAAGGGGAGGGGGCAAGGACAGGGAGAGAGTGATGGGGTTAGGTGGAAGCTCATCACCCATCCGAGGGTGTCCCGAGTGGGGAGGGATCTCCTCCCCTGCCAAGAGCAGAATCCCGTGGGTTAATAAACGCCCTGGGCAGGGGGGGATGCCCCGTGCCTCCCGAGGGGGGCTGGCTTTGCCACTGTCCCTTGCAGGGCTCTGGGTCTGTCACATCCCAGTGGTGTGCTGAGGCTCTGGGGACCCCTCGGGGGGTTTGATGGCCTCTGTGTGGCCGTGGCTTTCCCGGGGTGCACAGCCCAGCTCCTGTGCCCTGAGGAGGATGGGCATTCACTGCTCTGCCTGTCGGGTTTGCTGCTTTTGCACAAATTCTCCTGAGCTAGTAAAGTCCTTTTTTGCATGCCCGAGGTGAAAGAAGATGCTGAAACTCCTCAGGTCTTGCTTCCAGGGTTGTTTATTTTATCTAAAACATTCCTTTCTTGACCTGCTGAGCTCCTTCCAGCAGGACAGTCAAAGGCACACTCCACGTCCTTGCGGCTGTGTTTATCTTTTTTACTAAAAACTACGTTTACATTATTTACAATCACTTTCCAATACCTGTCACCCTTGTATACCCAGTCTGTCTCTACTCTAAACCAATCACCCGTGCCACCATCACAGAAGAAATGGAGAAGGTGAAGAAGGAAGAAACCTGGAAAGTCACAAGGTTCCTCCATCTCAGCAATACCTACTGCCTGTACTAAAACCCAAAATCTACTTTTACACCCTGTGACAAACTTATTATTACTCTATTTAAACTCTTGTGACCTGTAATTGTTCTTTTAAGGTTGCCAATCGTTCCCATGGGTTAAAATCCAAACCACAGGTGTTCTGGGCTCTGTTCCAGGGTCTCTGAGCCCCCTGCCCGGGTCTCTGCTCCTGAAGTGCAGTCAGAGATGAACATTCACACATCTGCCACGAGGTTTTATTCACCACACACCCAAAACCTCTCTTCCCTCTGGTGCAAGCCTGGCCGCTGGTGGTCCCGGGGCTGCGGTCCCCACCCCGAAGTGCTGAGCTCCATCCCTCTGTGGATGTATCCCCAGAACAGAGCTGAGCCACGTTATCCATCTCCAGCAGTGAGCAGGGCCTTAGTCAGGGTGTGGTGGTCTCCTCTGCAGCTTTTGTAATTCAGTTTTGCCACAACAGGCAAAAGTCCTTCATGAAGATGTTTAAGCTGCAAATCATAACATTTCCATCTCCGGCCAACATCCTTCCTGGAAGTCATCTTCCCCTGAGCATCCCTGAGTGTGGGTGCTGGGAAACCTCTCAGTGCAAGCTGAGAAGTAACTTGGCCCCTTTGAATTTTTTGCAAGCTACTCTGTATGTGTCTCATGGAATATTCAGAATTGGAAGGGATCCACAAGGATCATCGAGGCCAAGTCCTGGCCTCAGGACAACCCCAAAATCACAAGTTGTGTGAAAGATTGCATGTGTGTATATATAGTAGAAAAGTAAAAATATCTTTATTTTTATGGAAATTTTAAGTGTCAACATTATTTTCCATCTAGAAATAGCTGGGTATCAGCAAGTGGTAGTCCCAGGCTGAGAAAGGACAAAGTGGGAGGAACTCTCCTGAGCAGAATGTGGAAGAAGGTGGATTTTCACTCCTGGCTGGCTCAGCTGTGGGGCTCAGCTTTGTTTAGTGAGTGGTGTGAGTTCTTCCTGTAACACGCCTTAAAAGGGAAGTTCTGATTGAGGTAGTGGTTTAGCTCTGAGTCATGCGAGTGAAATGCTCACGCTGTTTCTCTGACAAATGCAAATCTAAATTCCTGACAGTGGTCTCACCCCCAAGGCTCACCGAGCTTTGTCTTTCCTAGCTGCAAATAAGAAAAAGAAATGGGAAGACTCCTTTCCTGCCTCCTTACTCAAATTTATCTTTGCTGAGTGGCCTGATAAGTACAGGGACGGGAGCTGGGAGTGACACACTGAGTATGTCCCGGAAACGTCTTTGTAATTACACTGTGTTTGTTACCATGGAGATCCCAGGAAACTGCAGTGTTGGTGTTTGGCTGTTGAGCACCAGGTCCTGCACCTGAGTGAGGGATTTTCCAATTCATCTTCCACCAGGGCGGGCTGACCTTTCTCCCCTGAGCCATAAATATTTTTGTATATCAGTAAAAACCAATATTGTGAGTATGTGTACAAGTATCAGACTGAAGAATGCTCAGTCCCAGTAAGTCACAGGTGGCTGAGTATTAAAAATCCAGAAAACTGAATAAGAACTGGAATAAGAACAGCCAACACAGACAGTAAACAGCATTCCCCCAGCACCGTGCATATTGTAATTAGTGGGGCAAAACCATATTACTTGTAATTGTTTTATTGCTATTTAGCAGAATGTATCTCTCAGCAGGAACTGGGGCAGAAGGAGGGAGGGAGGGGAGGAGAAGGATCACAGTAATTGGGATAGACAGAGACTGGAGGGTGAATGGGCAGCAGGCAGGAGGTGTCCTTCCCCGAGCAGGCTGCACCAGTGAGGCAGAGCAGCTGGATGGAAGCTCTGCACTCAAATATTGAGTGGTTTTGCATTTTCCTAGCAATTGCAAACTGTCATCTGTAGGATTTTCTAGTCCAGGTTACACAAGGCCTGCTAACAGCAAATTCCAGCAGCTCTGCTAACCCTGGGTCGGATTTTATAATAATGTTTACATTGGTGACTGAGCACACTAAAGGCTCTCATGGGAAGCTTGGGTAGTCCAGGCTGGGAGCAAGGCTCACTGTGCCCTCTAGTGCACTCTGCCTGCAGCTCCACTGTCCCTCACCAGCAGGACACGAGGAGGAAGATGAAGCTGTTTTCCCCAGCAGTGGCTTGGCACGGCAGATTTCCGTGAATCCTGCACAGGGCAAGGACTGGAAATTACACCAACACAGTAATAGACCTCCACAGCTGACCCCCACAGGAACCCGTGTGTTGCCTAAGCACAGATCAAAAAATATCCATTCACAACTGAGGAAAGAAAAACTCTGTGGTCTGATTTTCTTTTGCCCTAAATCAAGCCCATACAAAAAAATAAAACCAAAACACCTGTTGAATAAGAGTATTTCCAGGTGTCAGGTTACAGTTTGGCTCCTAGATCTTACAGGGCTATGCTGCCATCCCCCAGGTTCCTTTCAGTTCCCTCCCTGCAGAGCAGTACAGCACATTTCCATCCCAGGTTTCCCAGAAATGAGCCCTCTGGCAAAGCTGGGGGTCTGCCTTACATTGCTTATTGCAGAGGTTTAAGGGGGTTCTGGATGATATGGGACTTGTTCTTCCTGCACTGAGCTGTTCCTGGGACAGCAGACATGGAAGGTGGAAGTCACAGATTCCTATCACAGAATATTCTCAGTTGGAAAGGACAGACCAACAAGGATCATCAGGTCCAATTCCTAACTGAATGGCCCATCCAGGAATCAAACCTGCAAAGCTGGTGTTTTTGGCAGCATGCTCTAACCAACTGAGCTAAAATCAAACTGTCTTATTTAATTCTTCAAGAATTCTGGAGGAAGCATTGCTCTCCTCCTGTGGTCAGAGAACCTTTTCTGTGTAACCAGTTTTGTGAGAGCCAGAGACCTTGTTATACTGTGCATGGGCGTGGCTGATGAAATAGGTAGCAGGCTCTGGGGAGATGAACCTTCTGAAATTGTTTCTGGCTCTGATTTCCACAGGACTCTATGTACTGGTGGGAGCAGGGGCCATCATGTCAGCAGTTGGATTTTTCGGGTGCTGTGGAGCAGCACGGGAGTCCCAGTGCTTAATTGGAACAGTGAGTAAAAGGTTTCCAGGGCCTGGACTTTGCAGGAAAACCATCCAAAGCATTCAATGCTTGGTGTCACTGATGGAAAGATCTTTACAGCCCAACACCTGAAAGGTCTTATGTCCTTTCATCAGCTAATCCAGTTTCTCTGGACTCAGCAGCCACCGTGCTACTGCAGAGCTGGCAGAATTGTAGAGGTGCCCTTGCTTGACCCTTGTGATGCATTCCCTGGAATTACTCTCTGATTTTCCTGAAGCTCCCTCTGAGCCACATCTTTGCCATCTCCCCTCTGTTTGAATGTGACAAAAAATCTGCCTTGGCAGCCCTGCAGAGCGTCCTCAGGAGCTTTGGTTCAGGGTGGGCTATTGGGGAGGATGCAGGGCTGGCTGGCAGCCCCCATGAACAAACTACACTCATGTGGGATTCTCTCCTTCCTCTGCAGTTCTTTGCTTGCCTGTTGGTGATATTTGCAGGTGAAGTCACTGCTGGAGTATTTGCCTTCCTAGGCAAGAAAGTGGTAAGTAGCAAACAGCCTCTGATGTAATAATGGGGTAGTTACAGATTCCAGTGCCTACTGACCTGGCTCTTCCATGGGAAAACTTTCCTGGAGATTTTTCCCTGGTAGACTCTAACATTCTTATCTGGAGCCAATGGCAGCTTGTGTTATCAAAAGTTTGGATTAGGATGAAGTTTTTCCCTCCTCTGTTAAAGAAAAAGTGGAGGTGTGGTTCAGCCTTGAAGGTACATCAAGGAGAACTGTGTGAAAAGAGGGTATTGCCTGAGAGAAGGGCAAACAAATTTAGGCACTGAACTTCCCCAAATCAGAGTGTTTAACCAAAGCACAGAGTAGAGCCTTTGAACATTCTGACCCTCTGACTGCTTCCAGGTCACAAACCCTCCTGGCTTTTGAGTCAGCACACCTGCTTACCAAGCACAACTTTTTACCCTGGAGGTTAAGGACACAAGGTGAAAGTCTTGGACTGGAGTTTAGACTGACTTGTAACTCACTTAGAGAGTCTGATTTCTGCAGGCAATACAGGAAGCCCAGAAAATCTACGAAGATGCTTATGAGGACTACCTGAAAAACCCAGCAGGGAAGTTCAACAGTACCATCTATCGCTACCACGTGGCTGTGAGTACTCCTCCACCTTAACACTGCACTGCCACACTGCCTTAGAGCCCAAACTCCTCCCTCTGAGCTGCCAAAGTACAGCTGCATGTGCTTAAAATCCAGTCAGAGGCTCACAACCCTGAGACTTTCCCGAGGGCTCTGTCAGAATTCTGGTTTTTGGATCTCTACATTTGAAAGTGCAATTAGCCAGGATTTGACATTTCTGATGCTTTGGATCTTTGTGTGCAGAAGAAGTTACTGTTATGGCCCTTCTGGATATTGAAATCCACAGATAAATGCTTGCAAATGCAGAGAGGGAGAAATGTCTGCTTCCCCCTGCATCTGTCAGAGAAAACATGACCTGTGTCCCAGGACCTACAGTGTGGCTGAACCAAATTGGTGAAAGACCAAAAGCACATGTGTGGCACAGTTCAGGCCACCCAAAAAGTGAATGCCTGAATCAGAGTTACAACCTGTGACTTCTTTAATCCTGTTTGTGACCATCCTGGATCTACACTGCCTCCCATGGAGAACAAGGCCAAGCTTTGTTGCTCCATACAGCAATTCCCACGTTCTTTAGAACAAACATTTCACAACCTCAGACCCTTTTGTCCTTCTCCCATAGCTCTTATTTCTGACCCAAAGAGGAATTCCAAGCATTTTGTGGGAGATAGGCAAACAGGAAAAACAAACCCTCTGAAACTGATTTATTACTGTCTCCAAACCCAGCACAATGTTGAGTCAGAAATAAAATTCCAGAATTCTCTGCTGTAGCTTTTGTGCATTGCCCATAATTCTGTATGTGATATCTAAACTTTTCTGCATTCTCCCTTAAACAACTCTTGCTTTCTTGTAAGCCAGGGATCTGCTTTTCCCAAATCCACTTGTTTGCTTTGTTATGAAATATTGTAATAAAAATCCCTTCTGGACATTGTTGTTAATACAAATGTGGCTGTTTGCTGTGGCCTCAGACAATTGAAACTAATTTTTGAGAATTTTGTCCCACGCAGTTGGAACTCTACCAGAAGCAGCAGTTTAAGTATAGAGAATACTGTTATTACTTCATCTGTACAGATTCTTTTTTTAAAAATTATTTATTGTCTCATTTTTAGTATGAAAGTAATAACTGACTTTCAGTATGAGACAGTCTGTGGTTTGCTCCTCTTTGATCCTTCATCTCTCTCTCATCCAGCTCCAGTGCTGTGGTAAAGGTAATGTGGAACAACAAACAGGATTACCTTGTCCAGAGAACATCCAGCTGCCAAAGGCAAGTGTCCTCTGTCCTGCTTGTTCTAATCACCTTTTCATGTCAGTTCTTTAGTAAAATTAGAGACATTCTGTAAATAAAAGAAAAGAAGAAATTCTGTTTTACCTTGCAAACTCCAGCATGGAATTCCTTATGGAATGGAGCCAGAATGAAGGCAGAATTAAGCTGGAGGTGATGTTGCCCTCAGTCAATAAGTGACACCTGTTTGTGGCATTCCATGGTAGCTGAGACAATATTGCATCATCTGAAAGGAAAAGGGAGAAGGAGGGAACAGAACAGCACCCCAAATTCCTCATGGAGGCTGAATTTTGGGAAGTGCACACCTTAGTCATGCATGGAACCTTCTGACTAAAAACTCCATTGGTGTTAAAAAAGATATTTCTGTAAATTCTGTCTTTTCTGGAATCTGCTTGAGTTCAATGTCAAAATGAAGCACCAAACCTCCTGATTTAGCACAGCCTGTTATATAAAGGAGTTTAAATTTAGGGAAAAAACTGAGTGTAAGAAAATTACTTGCATGTGTCAGCCTCTCCAGTCAAGAGGTACAGATGCCTCACCAGAAAAGGGAAGATGCTGGGAAAATTATCCAGCAAAACCCAAGGTTTTGATGCAGGTATGAGGATGATGACTGCAGTAATATTTTTGTGTTTATCCGTTGTTCATTGAGAACAACTGATAGAATTGATTGAAATATAGATTTCCAGGCATAAAAAAAATATTTTCATTTTGTTTTTAACAGAACTGCCTGGTTGAAATTCAGAATGTAATTGATACTCATCTGCACTTAGTTGGAATTGTTGGAATTGCAATTGCTAGCATCACAGTGAGTAAATCCATGTTCTTCAATCTCTCCTTGAGCCCAGTACCCTGTCCCTTACTCAAAGCTCTGTCGAAGGTATTTTGCAGCAACTGGTGAGAGTCCTCAATTCTTACTGCTTCCAGTGTGTCTTCTGCCCCCATCAGTGCAGGCAGAGCTGTGTGACTGTGCTTTTCAAACTCGTTTTGTGTCCTTACACAGAGTCCAAAGTAATGATAATCTCTTGTTGTAGGAGAGCAGAGTGCATATGAACCAAACTGAAAAGCAAAAAGGTGTAGCAGCATTTAATGTATTCCAAAACAAGTGCAGTCTGATGCTTTAAATCCTTTAAGATACATTCCTTAGTTTTTATGGGGAATAGGGAGTACCCAACTAGAGCTGTGACCGATAGATGTCACCCTGTCCCAAGGACACAGCAGGACCGGCAGGCTGGGGCTCACCAGCACAAAGCTTTTTCCAGCATCTCTGTGCCATGAGTTCTTTCAGACTCAGACACCAGCAGCATGGAGGAGCCACAGTATTAATAAAGAAACACTCCTTTAGCTGCTGGGAAGAGCAGGACGTTCACAGATTTATGTGGACACTGAAAAGCAGCTGCAGGTTTTCTGCAGGTGACAGAAACCATGGTGTGCATATTCATCAATCCTGGGGTTTGTATGAAACATGAAGGGACTCAAAAATACAGCCAGGCAGTGAAGGTGGGACAGGGATCAGTAACATCAAGGACACACCAGAACTGGGATCATCTCCCCTTGGTCCCCCCACCTCAGACACAGCAAAGGTCCTGAAGTGACCACAGCCTCTTCAGCAGCAGAAATGCACCTGCACCTTTTTGTGGGCTTCTTTCTGCCACTTGCTGGGCTGTGAGAGCTGTGCCTGTCCTTAGGGACATGTGTGGGGAGGGGACATGAACCCAGTGCTCCAACTGCCCATCTCCCACCCTTAGCACTGCAGCCTCAGGAGGCAGCTGCTTTGGAGAACTGACCTGCAGCAAGGAATCAGAGCCTCTGGCAACACCCACTGCTTTTATCATTGCCTCAGTGAACACGTTCTCTGACACGGGTGGGGGTTTGGATTTAATCTACAGCCTTGCTCTTGAGCACAGAACTATTCAGAGCTCAGCACCAGGGGCTCTGGAATCACCCTCTGCTCTAACTCCAATGTGTCACATTCCATGCAGAAGCATTCTGAAACTCAGAACACTCTAGTGCAATACCAGGATATCACAAATAATCAGTTATGTGACTTAAACTGATGTTAATAACGTCATCAATAATGTTAATAACATTAATATTTGGGGCAGTTGTGCTTGCCTGGACATTCAGAACAAAGAATGAAACCAGTGTGATAAAATCACTGAAACCTCTTCCATGTTTATTGTCTGATGTTTTGGGGTTTGTAGATGGGAGCAGTCACTACTCTGCCATAGGGACCTTCAGACTGTCTGATATGCAAATTGTTTTAAAACTGTTTTGTAAGTTAAAAATCACATCCCTTCTCTTCTAGATCTTTGGCATGATATTCAGCATGGTTCTGTGCTGTACGATCCGTAACATGAGAGAAATGATCTAAACTGTCACTGCACAACTGTGCCCCAGGAGTTCCAGACTAAGCTTACAAGAAGTGCTCTTCTACCCAATTTAATAATTGTAATGCATTTTAATCAGTGTTTTAACATACTGAGAGGAAAATATCCCATTAGATGATCAGGTGAATTGTATTAGTTACAGTAAAACTGAAGTGAACAAAAAAAAAGGGTTTAAAATGTCCTTTTTAATGAAAAACAAAGCAATGGTGCATCTAAGACTAATTTGATTTTTAATGTTTGTATATGTGCAATTAAGAGTTTACACACGTATAGACTTTGTGTAAGCACATGCATGTCTCTCCTTACAAACACCCGTGGATTGAGCAGGTCCCTGGATGTGCAGAACCTGTCTGGGTGAATTCCTGCAGATGGAACAGGCTGTGAGTGCAGCCACAGTGTCCCCGTGCAGGATGTGCACACCCACAGGGACAGGGCTCACAACCCGCTCACACTGAGCCCGTTTGCCAAGAATTAGCAGAGGGACAAATGCCAGTGTAAAAAGTAAGACATATGATCCATTTTGTGACTTTATTTTCCAAAGCCCAAACAGAATAGAGCTAATAAAATTGGACTTTATTAAAAAAAATAAATTAGTGCCTAAGGGCCTGCTCCAGCAAACTTGAATTCATGTGAGTAGACCCACTGACTTCACTGTCATGCAGAGTTTAGGTGTTTATTTTTTGTAGGACTGGACCCTTCATGCAAATGCAGAAAGCTCTGGGGGAGAAAACATGTCCAAGGAGATCCAGGCAGAAGGAAGAGGGGGAAAGAGGTGGGAAGCTGGCAAGACCAGGCAGTCATTTGGGACCAACTGCAGTGCAAAGTGCTTGAGCTTTCCAAGCTGGGCTAAGATACACAAAAAACTCAACTGTGAGTTCAAGGGGCCACTAAAATCCACATTCAGCAGCCCCTGTGTCCCAAAATCCTCACTGTGGCTACAGAGTGGTGCAGGAGTGGAGCCTAGGTGCAGAAAAGCAGCCCCTTTGTCAGATCTCTGGAGAATCTAACTGGCCTGTGGAAGCCAAACCAAGAGTGAAAGTGATCAGAAAAAGACACACAGCACTTTAATATCCTCAGTTTCTGCTTCTGTGACTATCACAGCTTCCACAGGGCTCTTACCTCAACCTCTCGCCCTTTCCTGGGGGTGGAAGGCAGGAAAGAAAGATGGGACATTTTTACAGAGCCATGAAGTTTTCTTACTGGCACCTTTAGATTGCATGTCAGGTATAAAAATTACACTGTGTGCTTGAAATACCTCAGGGCTTGCGTTTACATAGTTTGTTTCTATATTTTAATTTTTCTATTTGTCATACTTATTCAATAAGAGAATGTTCCTTTTGAACCAGCCTAAAAGGGAGAAAGGTTGTCCCCAGAAAAATAAATTACATCAAAGGCTCAGGATCTCTTAATTTTTGGCTTCCTCAAGATAATTCATGGTTTCAGAGAACAGCTTTCTGCTAACTGTACCCCCAGAGCAGATCTGGTGGTCACCAGTTCAGATTCCTGATGCAGTTGTTCCATACATGATGGGGAGAAGTCCAGTTAAACTACACATCCCAACAGACCATTGTCTAAGAGGCCTTGGAATTTACAAGTCATGAGGGCTTGGTTCCACTGAAACACAATGGGACAAAATGGGATTTCAGTAAATATGTGTATTCTAGTGAATGTTTGTGTGGGATATACCACCTTTATCTATTTATTTTTTATCTCATTCCCCAAAGAAACTCAAACTCCCATCAGTTTTCTGTCACTTCAGGACTTGGGGTAGTGCTGCAGCTCCAAGTCTCTGGTTTAGTTGACACATCTTGCTGTGCTTTCCATGGATTTCTCTTTTCCAATTGTCCAACCACGAGCTGTGGCACTGCACTAAGAGCTGGGCACTGCTGACTGAGCTTTAGGCTGGCAGGGACATGAGATCACAAACGAGAAAAGAGCCAGGCTTGTGGCACTCTGTCACAGCTGATTAGCAATGGACCCCCAGAGCAAACAGGGCCTGAGACAGCAAAAATACCCATTTATCCTGCAAGAACCAGAACAGGAAACAGGGCCCTGATCTGCTATTGCTCCTAAGACAGGCTCAGCTGGGGGCAGTGGCAGCAAATCCATGAGGGTCTCAGGCTGAAACTTAGAAATCAGTTTAGCACAGCAGCCAGCAAAGCAATTTCCTGGCTCCCAGGTTACCTGAGACTGTCCCTGCAAGGGCTGTGCTCTGAAGAGATGATGGGGTAGTGCCCAGCTGGGGTGTGCTGGCAGAGGGCAGTACTGGCACAAAGAAGAAACTCTTGTAGAGTGTCAATTTTGCCCCTCAGGACAAGCCAGTTTTCCTGGAAAATCAGTAAAAATAGCACCACAACCAGTGGTGCAGGTTCCAAGATTGTTGCACTACAGGATTGGCTGCACATAAAGCAACTTCCTTGTGTTACATTTCCCCTCATAGTGACAGTATTCTATTCATTTTAAACACATCTACACATAACTGGGTTTCATTCCTCAAATTCGTAGCACTAGAATGTAATGACAGGACCAGAGTTTATCTCTTTATTTATTCTTTCTTGAGTAAGTTGGAAGATGCCCACTCCTGCTTTGAGATGCACTGAATGCCAAGGCAGCTTGCAGAACCTGCTGTTGCTTCCCCAGCCCTCCACTCCCCCAGAAGTACAAAACCACCCCAGTGCCTTAGGAAAATGGGAAAAAGAGGTAGAAAAAGACCTTCTGTAAATTCAGACTCGAGCCATCAAACTTTCTGCTGAAGTGTTTTGGCTTTGTGATTTGGTTTTTTTCTTCCTCTAAAGAGGGCATTAATTTTCTGAGCATTCCTGCATAAGCTCTAGGGTTATTTAGGTCTAGGGGATACTTGCACTGTGTACCAGGAACAGGACAGGACCTGTTACTGGTTTAGTTCTCTAAGTTATTGGTATAAATTAAGCTGGAAATCAACATGTTATTCATATACTAGTGCCTTTAACAAAATCCAGGGATAAAGGTCTTTTGTAGTTTCCTGCTGTTGTGAGGTGTGTAATATAATTGCAGTTTTCTCTGCATCTTAGCAACTGAAGGTATTTTTTGAGAGAGTTGCTGCCACATAAGGCAGCAAAAATACCCATTTATCCTGTCCCTTGCACCTGTGTCAGAGGAAAGTGACAAAAGATCAGATCCCTCCAGGTGATGTAATTCTGAAAGCACATCACACACGTTTTGTTGTTCTCCTGTCAAACAGTTTGTTCTAAAGCATGAAGATGCAAGTTGTTGATGCCCTTACTGTGTCTCTAAACATCCTTATTCACATTTCCCTTGTCTAATTTTTCTAAGTAACTGATTTCAGTGGGAGCTTCCTTTGTCACAGGGAAACCTCAGCCAGTTTTGGTACCTCTCAGAGGTCACAGAGCAGCTGATGAAGCTCAGCCTCGTGACATCCCTACAATGAAGAGTCGTATCTCACTTGTCTTGATACTGATAGTTTTATAACAAAACATGTTTCATGTGTCTTGAAAAAGAAATTGAGTTGTCTTAAGCCCTCAAATGCTGTATTGTACAGCCTTTGCAGGCTACAGATGAACAGCATCAGGTGCTGTTCATAGAAAATGTACATAAATAAAGCTTTTCAATCTTTTTTCCTCTCTATTGGTGCTCCAGCCACAAGGTTCTCCAAAACACAAACCACTTCCAGGATGTGTATGGTACAGCAGAAATTCTGAATTTGGCCAGAATGGGCGTTTTGGTTCATGTTGCCAAGTCTGTGCAGAATTACCTCTTGCTTTGAAAGAAAACAAACTTAACTCTGTGGCTGAAATTAGCTTTCACTTCCCTATGATGTGTTCCGAAGTGGCGTTTTATCGGCTTTGTGTCTTGAATTTGAAACAACTTCCTAATAAAAATAACCTGGAATAAACGACTCCCGGAGAGAACTCGATCCGCGCGGCCAGAGCCCCCCCAGGCCCTGAGGGCACCCCGGGGCTGCCTCCGCCTCACCTGCTGCACCCAGGACACCGGGTGGGCTCCAGGTGACAAAGCAGCCCTTGGCCAGCGAGGCAGGCAAGGCCCCGTACTGGGACCAGGATCAGGATCGGAACTGGGATTGGGATTGGGACTGGGATCGGGATCGGGATCCGAACCCGGCACTGCCGGAATTGCCCTCAGGGACCCAGAGCCGGGGAGGCCCCGCCCACTGCGGGCGGTTCTCGCTCCCCATTGGCTGCTCGCGCTGCGGGCGGGGCGGTGCCACAGCCCCAGAATGGTTTGGGCGGGAAGGGACCTTAAAACTCATCCCAATTATCCAGGCTCCTTCCAGCCCCGTCCAACCTGGCCTTGGGCACTGCCAGGGATCCAGCGACAGCCACAGCTTCTCGGGCACCCTGTGCCAGGGCCTGCCCACCCTCACAGGGAGCAATTCCTTCCTAATATCCAGTCTAAACCTACTGTCTCTGTGAAGCCGTCCCCCCTTGTCCTGTCTTCTTTGTAGCGTGCCTTCTGGTACTGGAAGGCCACAATGAGGTCACTCTGAAATTTCTCCTGTCCAGGCTGAATATTCCCAGCTCTCCCAGACTTTCCTCAGAGCAGAGCTACTCCATCCCTTTGATCATGCTGGTGCCTCCTCTGGACTCTCTCCAGCAGCTCCAGCTCCTCCCTGTGCTGGGCCCCAAGGCTGGAGGCAGCTCTGCAGGTGGGGGTCTCACCTGAGCGGGGAAGAAGAGCAGGATCATCCCCTGAAATGCTGCCCACGCCGCTTTACACGCGGCGCTTTCCTGCGGAGAGCTGCGCGGGGCGAGACAGGCAGGGCCGGGGCAGGGGGGATCGGGAGAGGGGGGATCAGGACAGGAGGGGCCGGGCAAGGCGGGATCGGGACAGCGGGGCCGGGACTGGCGGGGATCAGGACAGGCGGAGCCGGGGGAGGATGGGCCGGGCCAGCGGGGCTGGGACAGACGGGGCGGGGCAGTGGGGATCGGGCCAGGCGGGGCCGGAGCAGGATGGGCCGGGCCAGGCGGGACCAGGGCAGCGAGGCTGGACAGGTGGAGCCGGGGCAGGATGGGCCGGGGCAAGGGGGATCGGNAGCGGGGATCGGGCCAGGCGGGGATCGGGCCCGGGGCTGCCCCTCAGAGCCCTCGCCACAGCGCCCCCTGTGGGCCGGGGGTGTCGCCGCAGCCCCCGCGGGTGCGGAGCGCGGGCCGCACCTTACCCCACAGAGTGCCGGGGATAGCGCCGGCTCCTTCTCCTTCTTTTCCTTCTTCTTCTCCTTCTCCACATGCGAACGCGTTCGGGTTGGTGCTTCTCGGAGCACTTGCCGCGGATGCCCCGGCAGCCCGTCCCGTGCTCTGCCCACCCTGAGCCGCGCTGACACACGGGCAGAAGGTGAAGGCCTTTGGATTGCCTGCAAATCCATCGCTCAGTTGTGTGGAAACGGTCTTAGGATAAATGGAAGGTAACAAACACATGTCTGTAAGGAGTCACCATCTGAACAGGGATTTATCACTGGGCCGGAGGGTCTTAAAAGTTGGACGAGAAAACTTATTAAAGGTCAGAGGGACACAGTCCTCAGAGGGCATGGAAACGTGTGGGTAAACAGATGTGTTAGCACAACGCAAACGTCTCCGTTTGGGTTTTTCTGACGTGTAAAAGAAGGCACATTAGTTCTTTTTCTCTCAATGATTTTGCATAGGCATTAACCATAAAACTAGACTTGGTTTTTGTTTCTACTGAAGACAAATCTGCCATGAAGGACACTACAACAACTTAGTGCTGCTACTTTAAGTGGGCCAAGTACCATTTTATTGTTTTGCTGAGTGCAAGTGCTGCTTCATAGTAAGTAGAATTATATTTTCCTACGTGAAATAACATTTTTAACAGCCAAACACCTTGAGAAAAGCTCTGGCTAGTCTTAAAGCTGAACACTTTTTTTCTTTGGCCTTTACCAGATACCATAAGGGTCGCTTTGTTCAATAAATATCTATTTCCCAAGTTTTTCTGCCATTCCTTTGCTCCTCACCAGCTAGAGAGCAGCAGTTGTAGCTCTTGGAGAGCTTGGGAGACCACAGCTCTTTCTTTTCTGTGATGCACAGAAGGGGCTGGGAATACTGGATTCTCACCACCAGAAAGTATTTGGAACTTAATTATAATAACCTCTCCTGCTCCAGAGAGTTTTAGAGATAGTCTTGTAAAAATTATAACTGGATTGTTTAAACCATAGGTGGAAGGGATCGGTTTTACTGCTCCTGCAGATGCTCCGGATTTTCTGTAAATTTCAAACGTGTTTTTGGAGAATTTAAATTTTCAAACCTTTCCTGGGAAAGTATTTCTTAATCATGAAATAATGCACATGATAATTGCAGTTCATACCATGTGTAGAATCCGTGACACCTATTCAAATTATCATGGATTGGTTGAGGTTGGAAGGGACCTCTGGAGTTCATCTGGTCCAACCCCCTGCTCCAGAGGACACCAGCAGTTTTCCTTGGGCTTTCTTTCAGGTTTTGGTGCAGATGAAATAAAATGAGGGTTTTTGGAATAAGAATCAGATTCTAGGAACAGTCATGAAAACTGCAATCCTGAAAGCAGGATTTTTCTAAGAATGTTAAATTTCATATTTGTGTCCTGTGAATTTCGGTTCCTTTATTTACTGTTTCAAGCAAAGTGTGGATGGAATATCTGTAATTTCTTGGGAGCCACAATCTCAGTGGAAAGGAAGCAGTTGTTAGTTTACATTAATTACATGCATTACTTTCCTTTATTCCTGGCTCTGCCCCTCTCACCTGTGCATGATCANATGCATTACTTTCCTTTATTCCTGTGCATGATCAGCACACAGGGTGGGCTCAGCTCTCCTTCCACTCTTAGGGCACCTGTGGGGAAAAATGTTTTTTTTTTTTGAGTTTTGCTTTGTTTGATGGTACCACACTCCCAAGGAGAGCAGAGGTGCCAGGTTTGAAGCTGCAGTGATTCCTCAGTGTTCACAGGGACAGGTGTGTTTCAAGGGGGGGTTATGCCATTCATGTAGAGAAGTATTCCAAATAAACACAGGTCTGGACAACAGCAGGGAGGACACAGATCTGCAGTGTGTAAACTAATAATATATAGATGGAAAAATACTGCTGCTGATTTGAAGGCTGTAAGTATATGTCGAAATTTATTTTAAAAGTTCAATACCAAGAGTGTGTATGGCCTCTTTTTTAGTTCTGAAATATATCAAGTGAAATATATGAAATAAATCAATGTCAAATTCTGAAATATGTCAATATAATGAACCTCTGAGCAAATCTTCACAAAATATTCTGGGATTTATGAGCAAAGGTTGATACACACAGTCACATCTTCTCCAAAGTAAATTCATGTGGGTTCTCAATACAAACATGCAGTGTTCAAGATTCTTTCCTGCCTGTCTCACAACACCCAGTTAATTAGAGCAACCAATGATACACCTTCAGAACAAACCTTTGTGCACAGCAGACTTTTGCAAACGGGATATGAAACACAGTTTTATTTCAGCTCAGCTGTGAGCAGAGCAGTACATTTCACCCACATCCCACTGAGAGCTTTACAGGTTACACAGCTTCTGTGGCTTGGTGCAGTAGTTTGTCCTGACCCTCTCACGGACACAGTCACTGTAGTCAGTGTTGCACTTGCCACACTTGCAGCTCAGGGCCACGGGGTAGGAGTAGTAGGGGAGGGTGTGGTGAGGGCAGCCCGGGATCAGCGCGCTGCGGTACAGCATCTCCTTGTACGTGCACACGTTCTGCGACAGGGCGCTCTTGAGCAGCAGCTTCTTGCCATTGCTGTCCTGCAAACAGAAGAGAAATGTGTTGTTTCACCAGAGCACCTGTGAGGTGCAGACGTGGGAGCACAAGGTTCGTCTCTGGCTGCACTTAAGGCTCAGGGATCCTGTCAGAGGGTTCAGAGATCTTGGCACAGAGCCCAGAACACCTGTGATTTGGATTTTAGCCCATGGGAACGACTGCCATCCGTAAAAGAACAATTACAGGTCACAAGAGTTTAAATAGAGTAATAATAAGTTTGTCACAGGGTGTAAAAGTAGATTTTGGGTTTTAGTACAGGGGGGTGTGTGGTGCCAAGATGGAGCAACCTTGTGGCTTTTTGGGTTTCTTCCTTCTTCACTTTCTCCATTTCTGCTGTGATGGTGACACAGGTGATTGGTTTAGAGTAGAGACTGACTGTCTAACGTAGGGGATAGATATTGGAAAATAATGGTAAATAATGTAAATGTAATTTTTAGTATAAAAGATAAACACTGCCTCTGAGGGGGGAGAAGGCCTTTGACTGCCCTGCTGGAAGGAGCTCAGTGGGTCAGAGAGAGAATGTTTGAGATAAGAACGAATAAACAACCTTGAGAACGAGACCTGAAGAGTTTCAGCTTTTTCTTTCATCTTGGGCATGAAAAAAGGACTTTATTAGCTCAGGGAATTTCTGCAAAAGCAGAGAACCTGACTTGCAGAGACCAAAACTCATAGCTGAGCCCAGCTCTGGCACTGAGTTCAGAGCTGTAATTGTGACTGGGGCTCCCTCCCCACACAGACACATTCCCCTTGTTTTATAGTTTAACTAATCCACATGGCTCAGAGTGTTCCCTGTGCTTTGTGATCTCTTCTGGCTCCCTGCTGCCCAAGCTGCAACTCAAAATGCTGTGTTGAACAGTGGAGTTGGCAGAGCTGTCCCCACAGCCAGCTGAGATAGCAGCAGTGGGAGCAGAAGTTATCTAAGTTAATTTACATAAATTAGGAGTGACCCAATACAATCTGCCCCTCACCTGTTCCATCCTGCCCTCACAACAGAGGCTCTGCAGTGGCAGCAACACTCAGGTCTCTGCTGTGCCACTGGTGTTATCAACTCCCTAGTTCCAGAGGCTTGGCAGTTTTCATCCACGCTTTTGCAAAAAGCTAACTTGAAAACGTGGTGATGGTGCAGTTTTTCTGCCTGTGATCAACTCTATTACAATCAAATCATTTGCACACAGTTTTCTGGGGGAGCAGAGCCTTGGTTTGTGGTGGCTGTCACAGAGACATCTGTAGCTCGTACCCGAGTCATGCAGAATCCAGCACAGATGGTGGTGTTGATGGCCAGGCAATAGGCACACTCCTGCTTCTCCACGTGGATTGTGTACTCAGAAGGGGCACAGAGTGATGCTGTTTGTCCAAAAATCAGGCCAAAGAGGAGAGACATCACAAAGAAGGGACTCATGCTGGATGGGGAAGAACAAACAGACAAACAGAGCAAGCCACAGGTAAAACGGGATGTGCCTTCCAGCCCTGTCCTCAGCATTCCACAGGAACTGCCAGGACAGTCACAGACCCAGAGTAACAGTTACATTTCCAGCCTGACAATTTCTTTCCAGTCTCAGTCCTTATTGAAATAAAACTGACTATTAAACAGAGAACAAGGGCAGAGAGGCTATCAACAACATAGAACAAATTACTTTCCCCCCAGTTCAGCATAGTACATGGAACGTTTTACTAGTGAAGATAAAATCCTGACACAGAGCAAAGAAGAGGAGCTGAAAGCTTTTAAAGTGTGACACGTAAGAGAACGAGCTCTAGAATTAAGCAGAGATATTAAAATAATCTCACTGCTTTAAAATGGTTTTCTAAAGAAAGCATCTTACAAAATTTTAAAGAGACAAAAAGACAAGGCTGTGCATATCAGGCATAAAACTGGATTTTTCAATTTCCCATGGCTTAAGAGGCATGATGAGATGGGAACACAGCCAAGAATTAAATAATAGATTCAAGCAAATTACAATAAAGAACATCAGCAAAGAGTTCAACTCAATGAATCCAGCTTTATATGTCTGTTGTGCTGACCTCATTTCTCAGACCTGCAGGGGGATCCTGAGAACAAAGCCTTGATTAGCTCCAAGACAATTTCAGGAACTACTCTAGAGCCTCTAAATGATAAACTTTAAATGACAGTGTCTAGCAACATCTGGAATCACCCTCTAGTCTCTCCCAGCTGCCAGTTTCCCACAGCAAACATCCATTACACAGGCTGGTTTACCCTGTAGCTGCAACAACACCAGTCTGGAAAGACCAACCTCTTGTCAGCAGAATTCTTCCCTATTACAGGAACCTGATTCTGCCTTGAGCTGGGAGAGGCAGTGACCCAGCACAAGCTCTGTGTGTGCTTTATACTCTCCAGGCTAATTCCAGGCTGATCTTACTGTTTATATAATTGCATCTGAATTGCTGCTTTCTTATCACAAAGTCATCTATTGAAAATTCATACTGAACCACAAAGCAAATGGGATAGGAACAAACATGTCCATAATATCCTAGCCTGGAAACTGGAGCTGGAAATCTAATTATATTAACAGTCATTCTCTCCTCAGGCTTTTAAACTAACCAGTGCTTAAAAAAAGTTGCTATTATTGATTAATTTAATTGCTCCATAGGACAGCAAGACCATGGCAGGAAGGCTGGCGTGGAGTCCTCCAGAATCAGAGGTGATGAGTTTTACACCTGTGTTTTGCTAAGGTTCACTCTGCTCCTTACCAGGCACAGCTGGGAGATGCTGGCACAGGGTGCCCAGGGGACCTGTGGCCCTCCCAGCCCTGGAAGTGTTCCAGGTTGGAGCAGCCAGGGATAGTGAAGGTGTCCCTGCCCATGGCAGGGGGTGGGATGGGATGAGCTTTAAGGTTCCTTCTGACCAAAACCATTCTGGGGTTCTCTAACTCTGTGCAGCGCCCATGAAGCAACAAATCTGAAATGAAACCCACTGCTCTGCAGCCTGACTTATCTGCTCAAGCAGAACACACTCAGAAATTGGCTGGCCTGGAACCTACTCAACAAATACTGAAACATCAAGCAATTCACTCAATACTGATTGAAAGGGAAAAAACTTAGAAAACTACTCCTTACAGCACAGTAACAAACAAAATATTGCATCAATACCAATGAAACCATGTCCCCAGATGGGGAAAAACACATTTAGGGGAGCAAAAGGGAGAAGAGGTGGACAAAGCCACTGTTCTCTGTCAGCCCCTCCCTGAGCTCCCTGCCTGCAGCTCTGGGAGCACGTGCCCCTCCAGGCAATCACCTAACTCCCGTCTGGAATCTGATCTGATGGATTTCTTATGCAGGTCAGCCTTATTCCTGACTTACATAGCCATAAGAAGCGTGGAAAACGTGACTCTGAGGTGGTAAACGTGGTCACTTGGAGCTGTTGAAGGAGTGATCCAGTTGGTCTCCATTGGTGTTCAGCTGATTCTTGAACAACAGTGTCTCCTTTTCCTGTGGTTTCAGACTGCTGCACACAGGTCTGTGTCCTGGGCTAATTTTTCAAGCATTTTTTGGATAACACAATAGAGGTTTTGTTCTATTAAGACTAGTCAAATGCTTTCTGTTTTCACGGAGTCTTTAAATCTCAGTTAATTTCTACCATATAATTTCTCAGGAATTAAATATAATTTAATTTTATTAAAACCATTTTCTGGCTTAGGGACATGAGCAGAGTATTAATTGTACTCTTTGTAACATCTGTCCATCTCACTTAGCAACAGGAGTGTAACACTCACTTTGCTACCACTCCAGTATGTTATTTAGCTCTGTATTTTTCTGGTATATTTGAAATACAAACACTCAGGTTCTCTCAGTATACACTACACAACCCACATAGATAATGTAAAGGTGTATAAATACATTGTACATACACACACACACAATATACATGTGTATGGGCTTGGTTGTTTGAAGCTTTAACCACAGAAAAGAATGTTTGTTCTTGGGAAATACAGAGAGTATTTCAAAGGACACAAAGAAGTCAAAAGGAAAAGAACACAATTCGTAAAACTAAAACCTGGCCAGGATAAAAAATGCTCAGTGTAAGAATTATAACCAGCATTCTTAAAGCAAAAATGTCACATGTGGCCCTTGCATATGCAGCTGATTCTTTCCTGTAAAGATTCACAGCTTTAGGCAGCTGGAGCTGGATTTGTGCACCCTGGAGACCACCACAGCCAGATTCAAAGTGTCTCAACACCCCCTACAAGAACACAGGCAGAGAACAGCTCAGACTGTGAGGACACGTACTCTTGGCTGCCTCAAAGTGCCAATTTCTATGAGCTGAGAAAACTGGGTGCAAGGCAGGGAGAGGGGAAGGAGATTAGGGTAAAAAAAAAAAAGGTTTAAGAATTTGCTTTAACAAGGTTTAGGGAAATGTCTGCAAACATCAGTAGCAAATTGCAACAAGGCTCAAAAGTCATAGTGAAGATAAAAAAGAGAGTGCAACAATAAAAATTATAGCAACAAAAATAGAGGAAAACCAACAACAATAACTGTTGGAGGTGAGAAAATGCAGAGGTGAGGAAGCTGAAGAGTAGGAAATAAACTTTTTCCAGGCCAGAGGTCAATAATAAAGTCAGGGAACATTACAAGATGAAGACAAGCTGTTGATGCAGGGTAAGTGCAAAGGCTTCAGCAAGTACTTGTGCTTTTGAAAACATAATGACCGAATAACCACACACAGATTTGCAACAAAAGTTATTAAATAAATAATATAAGGAATAAATGTTTTAAACTCTACATGATTAGCTAGCTAACTCTCATTTCAACAAGTCTGGAATACTGAGGAAATTTCAAAACATTAAAGTGCTAATACTATGGCAATATTTAAGGAGAGAGTGTTGACCCAGGTAATTCTCCACCAGCCAGGTAAAATGACAGAAAATTGATACAGGATTTGAGCAATAAAGAATTAACGGATGAAAACATAATTACTGATGTTACATAAAACAGGTCATGCCACACAAACCCAATTTCATTGTTTGCAGTGATTACAAATTTGGTTGTTATGGCAATTGCACAGATGTGATGTCTTTGGTTCCATCTGTGCAGAGCCCCCGTGTCAGGAAGGTTTAGAGCTGTCAGGCAGAGCCCAGTGTGGGGATACTGAATGCTGGCAATTATCCACCACTGGAGCAGTCAGTTTAATCTCAGTGGTGCCTTTATTCACTGCAATGTTTTTACTCAGCCTCTGAACACGCTGCAGTGCACTGGAGAAATACCTGGCCAGCTATTAAGGATGAAAATCCATTTATCTGGAAGGGCAATAAATTACTGAAGTGGAGCTTGGGACCAATGTGGCTGCTGCTTATCAGCTCAGCCCCGTGCTGATATGGTCACAGAACGTTTTGTCTGCTGCCTTTTCCTTGCTGGCACTGTTATCCTGCCCATCAAAAGGGTGGTATCACATATCTTCAGTAATTTACACAAACTCTCATCTGGTAAAAAACCTCCTGGATTGTCCTGGCTGTGACCATGGAGCTCACTCATTACTGATCTGTCTGATGGGAGTGAGATCCCACAGCTACAGTGAGCAGCAGGACAAAAGTCTGGGGCAGGACAATGGAGTCCAATTTCTGTCACAATTTCTGAGTGCATGAGGCTTATTCCATACAGTTTCCTAAAATCCATCATCCACTGTCTAATGCTTATGGATCCGTTTCTTTGGTTGCCCTTCTGCTGACCTGCAGAGACTCAGTAATAGAAATTTTTAATGTGCTTTTATAGCCCAGCTTTGTAGCCCTGTTCTGGAACAGCCAGTTACACGGTTAATTATTTATCTTTAACCTTTCTACTAACCAAACCAATCCATTCCCTGACATCAGTGATTTTCCTCTTTCATTAAGTGAATGATGGTGTGCTGATGCTCTACAGGAAGTGCTTCAAGTGATATCTGTAAATAGAACTTAGTAATTATAAAAACCTTGGGTTCATTCCCCAGGAGTCTCCTGTAATGGGCTACAGAAATTCAGTGTGTACCAGCAGCTCATATGTAACAGTAATTTAATAGGATTCTCTGTCATGGACCAATGCCTAAAATAAAAGTAGGAACACTGAGAAGTTATCAGACATTATTCCTACTCACTCTGCCCCTGGTAGTGGTACAACACAGAAAAATTTGTGATCTCCTGAGCAGGTTACTTACAGAGCAGGGCTGCTCTTATTTCCATTACAAATGCAACTGTAGATAGTAAAGTAAAAAATGTCCACACTTGCAAACAACCAATAATTGGAAGCTCTGCCTCTGAAAAACAGACAAACCCAATCAGATGCTGAAAGATGTATATTCTGGTAGAGGAATTATTTCCAACTCCATCACTCCACTGATAAAAGGAAATAAGATCCTGATATGCTGCCATAGAAACAAGTGGTTTTGCCAGGTTTTACATTTAAACAGCCTGTGGCTGCTGAATTTTCAAAGCTAATCTGCCTATTGCCAGTCTCTGTAACAGCCCAAAACACAGCTCTCATCTCTGAAATTTATAGATTCACCGTCTGCTCTTCTCTTTCTTTCCTAGGATTAGCTGCAGCATTTCCTATCAGCCGCAGATTAAAACAGCAAATCTCTTTGTTGCATATCATATGCCAGCAATCTCCATTTATGGTCTGAAAATACTTCATAATCCTATTTGCTGTTTGGCTCAGGCAATAGAGCCCTTTGGATTTGGCTTCATCTCTTTGGAAAGCACTAGATATTTCTGTTAGTCTGAGATACACAATCACTGTGCTGAGGGCAAAGCTAAACAAAAAAAACCCAGAAACAAACCACCACCACAGGCAATGCAGAGCCTCCTCAGTATTGTCAAGGATGGACAGTACCACCCCAGCATCATAATAATGCTGAAGGTAAAACTCTGCCCTGGCTGTGGCAGCCTAGGCCAGGAGAAAGCCTCCCAACAGAGAAGCTGCTCTCAGATTCCAGCTGAAAGTTAAAATGGCTGTAAGGAAGGAGAAGGGAAGGCTGGTTTTCCTCAGGAACTCTTCCTCTCCAAGATACTCCTGGTAGAATCAAGGCACACTGCATTCAACTTGTCATTCCTGGGTGAGTCCTAACAGTGAGACTTCTGCAGATTTGCTCTTATTTTCCACATTCTATTTGCACACTCTGCTCTTGCAACTTTATACAACACAAATTTGTAAACACCGCTGAGAAATGACTTTCAGTAGTGTGGAGTGACAATTACATGTCCTTGGGAGTCCTGTACATGTGTTCCCTGAGAAATTCTTCTCCAAATAAGATACAACATGTGAACTTTCTCGAGCTGTCAAAAGAAGCTTGAGGTCAGGGTGGAAATACCTGCAATACTGCATCAAGTTTGGTCACCATTCTGGAATGGCCTTCTTGACAGAGCAGGTGCCACCCCCACTGTCACTGGAAGGTTCTGACACCAAAGCAAACAGAGCAAAGAGGGATTTTGCATTTGACACCAAAGCAAACAGAGCAAAGAGGGATTTTGCATTTGACACCAAAGCAAACAGAGCAAAGAGGGATTTTGCATTTGACACCAAAGCAAACAGAGCAAAGAGGGATTTTGCATTTGACACCAAAGCAAACAGAGCAAAGAGGGATTTTGCATTTGACACCAAAGCAAACAGAGCAAAGAGGGATTTTGCATTTGACACCAAAGCAAACAGAGCAAAGAGGGATTTTGCATTTGACACCAAAGCAAACAGAGCAAAGAGGGATTTTGCATTTGACACCAAAGCAAACAGAGCAAAGAGGGATTTTGCATTTGACACCAAAGCAAACAGAGCAAAGAGGGATTTTGCATTTGACACCAAAGCAAACAGAGCAAAGAGGGATTTTGCATTTGACACCAAAGCAAACAGAGCAAAGAGGGATTTTGCATTTGACACCAAAGCAAACAGAGCAAAGAGGGATTTTGCATTTGACACCAAAGCAAACAGAGCAAAGAGGGATTTTGCATTTGACACCAAAGCAAACAGAGCAAAGAGGGATTTTGGGCTCCCTTGCTGTAGAAAGGCCTCTCTTCACACAGGGCTGCCACAAGGTTTGAGACTCTTGCTGAATCTCTCAGTCTTATGCTGTGACAGAAGTTAACTCTGCTGGGTGATAACAGAGATTGGAACATTCATTTAAAAAGTTCAGTCTCTGAGTAAACCCCTCAGCACTGTGTACTAATGAAGTAAAAGGTTGAAAATTTTGAAATTTCCTGTGCTCAGTAAAACCACGATGCACAAAGGATACCAACTTATCATTTGAATATTTTATGGGAGCACCAAGGCAAGCATTACAATAGAAGAGGTAAATGCTCAGTGTTTGTCTTTTCAGAACTGAATTTTCAATTCAACTTTATATTGAAGAAAAATAGGATATTTACTAAAAAATGCTACTAAAATGTAATATTACATATATTTGTAGATTTTAACAAAGGTCAAACGTACTTTCATTATATTCTATAAATATTTTTAGTATAAATGGCTTAAAATCAGGTTCTGAAAAGTAAATTTCCTCAGTGGAACCTGACTGTAAGTGTGCAAAACTCAAGTAATGTCTTTTCCTCTTGTAATCTTCAAAAGTTCTCACTGCTTGACTTGTCCTAAAAACTAACCTGCCAGTCCTGATCCCACATTATTATTACTGAAATTTTGTCAGACAAAAATAGGACCTGCAATGCCCCTAAATTCTGCTCCTGACTAGTAACAGAGTAAAATTATCATGATCCTGTTTTCTATACCTCTATAAACAAATACATTTTACAATACATTTTGCAAAGTGAACCCTTATTTTTTGATTCCATTAAGTCAGCAAACTGATTTTTTGAGTCCTGCAGCTGAGCCTTGATGTCTCCTATAAAATCATCTTTTTCATCACTCTTTATGGTCAGAGCTGAGATCTAACAGAATGAGAATATGAAAATGAAGGAAAAAGGACAGATTGACTTTCATTCGTCCCTGTGTCTGATAAGCAGACATTCATGTTGAATAAGATGGTTGTTCCTAGCCAAATATTGAGCAAGTCTTGGGAAAGTTCTCCAAAATCAAAACACAAATTCCAACAGAATTAAAAGCAGAATTAAAGAGCATTTGCATGTGCTGGACTTCTCTGTGAAGTGACTACAGGTTTCCTCGAAATCTCGAAGTGGTGCTTCTAAAAAAGAGAAAAACCTGATATGTGTCACAGGAATGCATGAACTTTGGGCCTGAGGATTAACAATGTAATGACATTTACAATTTAACAGTTAAACAAACCTGTTCACACCAGCAGTTCTCAGCACAAAAAATGTTTCACAAAAAAAAAAATTGTTGGTGTTACTTACTCTTGATTTCAAGAGATCTCCATTTTCACGTATCTCATCTTCCAGTTTTAAACTGAGTTTTTAATTTTCAAAATAATTTCAAAGGGAACAAATAGGAAACCACATCATTATTGAAAAATATCCTAGAAATACAACTTTGTTTCTTTAATCTTGCATGGAAAAGTAATTTTGTTCATCAGAAGACAGAAGTCTGTTTTATCTGATGTTCCTTGCCGAGTCAACTTTTGCAGAAAAAGCAGAATAATAAACAATAATTTACTAACAACTGAAACACAGGTTTTTCATCCACACATTCACACAGAACAGGTGCACATCCCTGCTCAGAATAATCATTTTCTCAATGCAAAAATGATCATGCAACATCCTTTAACATTTAATTGTATTAGCAATATTGTCATGTTAAATCAAGAAGCATTTTCTCTTTCATTGACCCATTCAATGTATATTGTACAATCCTGACCTGCAGTTCTTGAATTGCTTTATGCTGTGCTTCAACAACCTTTCTGTTTTCTTGCACTTTCTTTCTGGTTTAGTTCTGATTCCACAGTCAGTTTCCACTGCTTGATCTTCTCAGTCTCTTTGCAGTTTTGAGCACAATTTATTCATTGTTTCTATACTCTATCAAAACAAGTTCCACAATTTCATCTCAAATGTTATTTAATTAATAATGTTATAAATACCTCTTTATCTCTTAGAAACATCACAAGAGTAAATTTTTTTCCACAGAGGGTGACACAAGCCCGATTAGGAACCAAAGTTTAACCCTTTGTGCACCTGCTGTGTCTGCATGAACAGACATTGCAGGACAGGGAGGAGACAAACACAAGTGAAAACCCCCCCCTGCCTTCAGCCATTGTCGGGTTCTCTGCTGTTTTGGAGAAATTCCCTGAGCTCGAAAAGTCCTTTTCCNAACCCAAAATCTACATTTTCACCCTGTAATAAACTAATTATTACTTTATTCAAACTCTTGTGACTTGTAATTCTTCACATAAAGCTGGGAATCATTCCCATGGGCTAAAATCCAAATCACAGGTGTTCTGGGCTCTGTTCCAAGGTCTCTGAGACCCCTGCCAGGGTCCCTGAGCCTCCAGGGCAGTCAGAGACAAGCCCTGGTTCCCACAAGCTGTGTCCTGTGTTGCAGTGCAGGCTGTCCCCAGCACTGTGTTCTATCACATCTGCTGGAACTGGGGCAGGGTTTGGGCTGGGGTAACCCTCTGACCATGGCCCAGCTGATAAAAACCAGCTGGGGCAGTTTCTTTATCTCTTCCATGAGCCATCTTCCCTCCAGGGAGAGATCTTCTGCTCATGGGCCAGTGAGAATCACTGATAAAATTCCATCATCCCATAAAAACCATCCAGGGAGAGGAGCCCAGCATTCCTACCTGGATAAAAACCTGAGATATTGGAACATCAAAGCAGCGTTTTCCACTGGATTCTCAGAGGGAGACCAGGCCCATCTATCACCACTGCACCTTCAGAGGAAAGCTTTTCTACAGGATCATTTCTCCACCAGAGCCACATCTGCCACTGCAGGAGGGCTGCAGCCACCCCTGAATGTCACTGCCACCAACCCCCTGACCCACAGGGAGTCAGCCTGGATTCTGACTCTGGCACTGGGGTTGGATTTTTGTATTACTGCATTTTTATTTTAATTCTCCTAATAAAGAACTGTTACTCCTATCGCCATATCTTTGCCCAAGAGCCCCTTAATTTCAAAACTAAAATAGTTGGGAGGGAGGAGGTTTCCATTCTCCATTCCAGGGGAGGCTCCTGCCTTCCCCAGCAGACACCTGGTGTTCAAACCAAGAGAAGCCATCAGCAGAGAGATGGGCTCAGAGATTCGGTACCAGCCCTGCAGCACAACCCCGAGGGTTTGGTGCAGGCAGGGCAGGGCAGCACTTGGCTCCAGGTGTGGAGTCCCCCTGCACTCCCTTGGGCTGGCCTGCAGGAGCTGCCAGGACTTGTGGCGGTGTGTCCCAGATCCCCCAGGCCCCTCCCAGATGATTCCCTGCCAGGTTTGTCAATC
>VZTB01005935.1:78066-97999 GCA_013397245.1 Thryothorus ludovicianus | reverse complement strand
GTGGAGGTCCCAGAGGTCGCGCAGCGGCGCCGCCAGGCGCGGGTCCCGCGCGCGCAGCGCCCCCGCGTGGGCGTGGCGGAGCGAGCGCAGCTCCGTGAGGCGCCCGAGCAGCCGCGCGAAGCGCTGCGGGTCCCGCGGGTGCTGCAGCTTCGAGTGCTTGTACAGGATCCCCAGCAGCGGCTCCTGCAGCTCCTCCACCTGGCGCTTGTCCCTCAGCAGCGGGCGGTCTGCGGGAGAGCGGCGGTGAGCGGGATCCTCCGGGCGCCGCGGCCCCTCAGGGTCCGGTCGGCGCCGCCGCCCCTGAGGGGACAAATGGGAGCTCTCCTGGGGAAAGTGATAGCTCGTTGTCACCATCCCAACTTACCTGAAAAGAACACTGTTGTTGCTACGAGCAGAGCGTATTCGGTCTCGGTCACTTTGAGTTCCCCCATGGTTCTGTAGAAGTAGAACAGGGCCGTGATGAACTCCTCAGTTATGCCTTGAAAATGGAAAAAAACCAACATTTTTTTGGTTTAAAAAAAACAAACAACAAAGCAAAAGAAAACCAATAAACGTGCAGAATAAGGAGGACGTTATTTCAGTGCAGAAACAGTTGCAAATCATCTTTGCCTGAAGGGTGTGAGGTGACCCCATCAGGATCACTGTGCCCGGCTCTGGGCTCCCCGGGACACGGGACCTGGAGCTTGTGGACATGAGGAGACTGGGGCATGTCTCTTATGAGGAAATGGTGAATGGTTGGACTCCATTAGAGTTCTGTTCCAAGCTAAGTGATTTCGTGGCTCTGTGAGCGGCTGAGGGAGAGGAGCTGCAGCTGAGAGGGGCCCTCAGGCCTGGGTGTCCCTGTCTGCAGGGAGGGCTCCCAGCAGGGCCCAGCGATGGCACTGGAGGAACGGGCAGGAAATGATGGCCAGGACCTTCCACCTCAACGTGAGGAAGAACTTTCCTGTGAGGGAACAGATGGCCCAGAAAGGGTGTGGAGTCTCCCTGATTGGAAATATTCCAGAGCCATCTGGACACCAGCCAGTGTGACCCACTGTGATCCCTTCCAACCTCACCTGTTCTGTGATTGATTCTGTGGATCTTTTAAGGCTTGGGGCTGTTCCATTGCATGAAATAGTTAAGCAACTTTATGAAAGCAATGTTAATTTCTAAAATAATAACAAAAAGTTGTATGGCAGTTGTACTGTGGAGCTGTGAATGTATATATAACTCAAGGGGTATGAGCAAGCATGAATGCACCTCTTCCTGCCATGAGGAGGTAATGCCAGAGCAGCTCAAGGGAGAGGGAGAGGAGAAGGAAAGAGAGAGGAGAGGAAGAAGGGAGGAAAGGAGCTGGAGCAGTGGCCATAGTGACAGTGTAGCTCGGTGTAATAAAAACAGGGCCAGTGAAGCAAAAGATGCACAGTATTTAGATTCTGAGACCTCCATTACCTGTGGTAGTAGTAGAAGTTGGCGTCTCTTTATTATGACACATTTCCATGGAATAAATACTGTTTTTATCAAAGTTTTGAACATGACAACATGTCCCGTGATCAGAAAGTCTTACATGACCTGGAAAAAGGCAGACGACAGCTCCCAGTCAAACTTAAAATGATCTTAAATATTTGTCTGTATCATTGCTGAAAATGTGTGAATTTTTCCCAGACCCATGAAGGTATAAAATCCTTTTTGCCATCTGGCTCCAAGTTCTTTGGTTGCGTTTTTATTGGTCAGGATCTCTTGTGTTAAATTTGACACAATGTATAATTTGTAATAAATGGAGCTGATATCATCCACCCACCCCACGATGATTCAAGTTAAGTGTTTCAGACCTACTTTCACTGGTTGATGGCTGGCACTCGCTCATTCTTTGGTTGTAAATTTGGGCTGATCTCAAGAACATTGCCTCCACCGTGGACCCTTTCAGCAGAGCAATCTGGTCCTCACTGGCTAAACTCTCAAACCCTGCAGAGAAAGGTGCATGTTCAGAATCAGGGAAGACTGGGCCTTTAAGCCTCCAAAATTATGTGGAAAAATGATTTTTTTTTTTTTAATAAATGCCTTTACTGGAAAGGAGGAGCCATAGTTAAATGATGCACGTGCCAAAGACTTGGGATCTTTCTTGCTAGTTTGCAGGCTAGACAATTTAAAAGAAAAAAAAAAAAAACAAAAAAGGAAGGGACAGTTTTCAGTGTTAAAAGATTCACAGGAAAATATAAGTAAAAATTTTGGGACTAAGCAAGATGTTATCAAAACGTTCTTCCTAATATTTTATAAATATTAACATCATACATTTGCTGCATTGTTTAGTGACTGTGGATACTCCATTCATTGTTATATTATTTTACTTTTAAATATTGTGTTCATCTTTTGACAAGCTCACTGTCTGCACTTGTCATTCAAGAGCAAAGCAACTTCAGCGATTTTTTTCTTAAACCTGATCAAAGCAGGATATTTAACACAAGAAAACAGACAGCTCACCCCTTCCTTCAGCTCTGCCCCACAGAGATGCTAAATTACATCAAATACCTGCCTTAGAAATGGTGATTGACCTTTGTCAGTGAGTTTTACAAAGAAAAGTTATCACCCTCCCTGTCAAATGTTACTCTGTCAACTTTACACTGAAGTGCAGTGAATTGAAGTGCCTGTTCCCTTGCTCTTTATGAAAGGAAAATATTCATAGGAACACCTGGTTAGTCCCTCCTGTGCTGCCTTTTCCTTTGAAGGAACATCTGTTTTTTCCTTTGGTGATTATGATAAATTGCAAACTGAACTGGATTTCAGAGAATGTGGTGAGATAGTAATTCCCTCAAGGTGGTATTTTGAGGTCCATGTGCTTCCAGAAAATGTCTCTACTCCATGACAGAAATGAAGACGAAATCTAATCATAGCAAAGTTTGAACCAAAAGCTTCTACGTTGTCTTCATAACACATAAATGGCAAGTTAGAACTACAAATAATCAGTTTAAAAGCTTTTCTTAAAGCTTGTATTTTTCTCTGGTTCATGCCATCAGTTTGATTTGGTTCCTCTAATGTCCCCCAAAGCAAGAAACTCACCTGGGAGCCTTTTTGTGAAATCCACCAACACCTGGACATGGACAACAGCTGTCTCAGACAGGCGGAGGAAACTTTCCTCAGGACTTGCAGTTTCCTGGAGCTGCACAAAAGAGCGTTTGGACATTGGATATAGCCAAGATACACGACAACAATGGCTTAGCAAGGCAGGCTGGGTGTGCTGGATACCTACAAACTTCTTGGCTTCCTCAAGGGGAATTGTGTATTTTTGGTGTGCTGCTACAATGTGGTCAAGGAGCTGATGTTCTCCTGGAGTAAGTTCCATCTTCTCTGGGATCTGCTAAAAAAATAAACCAATCAAGTCACAACAACTTAGAGTAAGAATAAGTGAGAAAAAGGTATTTTAAATAGAAAAATATCCCACTTTTCCAGATCTTGTTGTAGATGATACTTGCTTACTATTCAGTCCCTCATCTTCCAGCTTTATGTTACAAAGGAAACTGCTCTTCTGCTTGAAATTCTTCCTGAGTCGCTTTGACTTGCACTGGACTTCAGTCAGCAAACCTGTGAGGTGTGAAGTGACCATCAGTGTTTGTATTTTCAATTAATTACACTCTGAAGTCATCACTGTTATTAGAGATAACTCCAGTCTTGCACCACAGGAGCTGTCACCTACAATGAACTGTGTTTCCTAGAGAATGTGGCCGTGTGTTACTTATCAGGTGAGCTGATGTTCAGTAGCCACCAAAGGTCTGAGGCTCTGCAGTCATCTTTGTCCCTGTGGCTGTGACACACAGGCATCACAATTTTTCATCAAAGCCCATCATGCCATTTTTATTTAATTTTTTTCCCTCAAACCCTAAAGCTCATCTGATCTGCTCACTACTGTCCTGACAAGGCTTGGGATAGTTAGCTTCTCTTGTTAGTACTTCCTTTTTCTCTCTTGTACTGTCTTTGAACAACAGTTCTCTGAAGGTGAGGGGATACTTCCCAAGCAATTCTGGCTTCTGCACACCAAGATGCTACAGGTGCCACCATCCCCAAAGTGAATTTTCCTACAGCCTAGTGAATCTTACACCAATATCATCAGAAAGGCATTGACTTTGGAGAAGGTTTTATGTGCAGTGACAGTAAAGAATCCAGCATGAAGGAGCACTCACATTCTGCCAGCATTGACTTTGGGGAAGGTTTTATCTGTAGTCATAGTACAGAATCCAGCATGAAGGAGCACTCACATTCTGCCAGCATTGACTTTGGGGAAGGTTTTATCTGTAGTCATAGTACAGAATCCAGCATGAAGGAGCACTCACATTCTGCCACCATGGAGTTTGGGGAAGGTTTTATCTGTAGTCATAGTACAGAATCCAGCATGAAGCAGCACTCACATTCTGCCAGCATTGACTTTGGGGAAGGTTTTATCTGTAGTCATAGTACAGAATCCAGCATGAAGCAGCACTCACATTCTGCCAGCATTGACTTTGGGGAAGGTTTTATCTGTAGTCATAGTACAGAATCCAGCATGAAGCAGCACTCACATTCTGCCAGCATTGACTTTGGGGAAGGTTTTACCTCTGGTGACAGTACAGAACCCAGCATGAAGGAGCACTCACATTCTGCTGGCATTGACTTTCAGAAGATTTTATGTGTGGTGACAGTACAGAATCCAGCATGAAGGAGCACTCACATTCTGCCGGCATTGACTTTGGGGAGGTTTTACCTCTGGTGACAGTACAGAATCCAGCATGAAGGAGCACTCACATTCTGCCGGCATTGACTTTGGGGAGGTTTTACCTCTGGTGACAGTACAGAATCCAGCATGAAGGAGCACTCACATTCTGCCGGCATTGACTTTGGGGAGGTTTTACCTCTGGTGACAGTACAGAATCCAGCATGAAGGAGCACTCACATTCTGCCGGCATTGACTTTGGGGAGGTTTTACCTCTGGTGACAGTACAGAATCCAGCATGAAGGAGCACTCACATTCTGCCAGCATTCCCACGGCTCTGCACTTCTTGAGGCGGCACTCCTGGCACTTCCTCCTCATGTACATGTCCATCTCGCAGTGCCCGCCGCTCTTGCAGCGGTACACGGCGTTCTTGGTGATGCTGCGCCGGAAGAAGCCTGGGAACGAGGACCAGGGCATGGCTGGAGCAAGCTAAGGAGCTTCTTTAGCTCACAAGGATTTAAGAGTGTCCTCCGGGTCTGAATGGTTGGGTTTTTTAAAGGGAAACGTTACCTTGATTTTAAATCTGGTTTTTAAAAATGTAGTTATGCCTGGTTCTTTCTGACTGATATTAATTGGCGTTTTCCATGCATAGAATCACAGAGAAAGCTGATTTGGAAGGGACCCACAAAGATCATCAAGTCCATCCCCTGGCCCTGCACAGACACCCCAAAATCCCACCCTGTGCATCCCTGGCAGCACTGTCCAAACTCTCCTGGAGCTCTGGCAGCCTCGGGGCCGTGCCCATTCCCTGGGCAGTGCCCAGCACCCTCTGAGGGAAGAAACTTCCCTGATCTCCAACATAAATATCCCTGGCACAGCTTCAGCCCAGGGCTCAAGTCCTGTGCCTGGTCACAGGGAGCAGAGAGCAGAGCTGCCCCTCATGAGACAGCTCCCATACCAACAAGTTAAAATAGGATTAGCAAGTAATTACTAGTTGCTTTTATTCAATTTTAATAGTAAGTGAAATTAATAACACTGAAGTAAATCTCTAAGAAATGTTCTTGAGAAAAGCAGCACCTGCTTACACTGACACTATTCTAGCGAGTCATCAAAGCAAAAATAAGATGCTTAAGGTGCTCGTATTAAATACAGACTGTGAAAGTATTTCTTCAAAGAATGCTATAAAAACGTGAATTTGGAGTAAGCTTGGTAGATAAGAGGTTCATTAGACAAACCCCGCTGTAGAAGCACCAGCTCAACCCCGAGCCAAACGTGTTTGCCTGGGGCCCCGCTCACCTTTGCAGCCCTCGCAGGTCAGGGCGTTGTAGTGATAGCCCGAGGCCTTGTCCCCGCACACCACGCACAGCTCCTCCTGCCCCTTCAGCCGCACCGAGTGGTTTAACCGGGGCCTCTTGAGCCCCTGGAACCCTCCGTCCTCCCCGTGCGGAGCCAGGAAGGGGCCCTTGCCGAGCTCGCAGCCGCTGCCCACGCAGGGCCCGTCGGCGTACGGGGGCTCCAGGCTGTAGGAGCCGTACGGGGACGGGGCGGGCTGCGGCTGCAGCGCGGGCACCGCCACCGCCGAGTACTGGCAGTACGGGGCAGCCTGGAAATCCGGCTCCTGCAGCTGGTAGTTGATGTGCTCCGGTAAAACATCTGTTCGGGGGAAATGGAGAGTGGAGTAAAAGCCTGGAGAGTATCTCGGCATCAGCTGCTCCAAAGTTTAAGAACGTTTTATGGATTTAGTAGCATAAATGTTAGAGGAACGCATTTTCAGAGGGGCAATCTGACACTTTCTGTTTAAATTCAAACCTGTAATGTTCTTAAGTGAAATCTTAAATGTAGCAAAAATGGCTCAGTAAGGGTTTGGGCAATATCATGTGGGTGCCACGGGGTTAGTGTTAGTAGAGAATTGAATATCACTTGCCAACTGATGGCACAGCTGCCTTCAGGTCTTACACTTAAAGGTTGTTTTTATTAGTTGTCCACACTACAGTCAAATATCTTCCGTAAGTTAATTTCGAATATATGAAGTGTTTGTTACTGATAATTATATCAGGCATTGTTTTGAAAATGTTGCACAAAGACCTGTGAGAAATTGTGTAGAAATCAGAGAGTACTAAAAATTACTGTGGCAGGAGTCTTAAAGCTGAACTTCAGAGGAGTAAACAGCAGAGATTTGTTTTATTTAGTACTTTCCCACATATGTCTTTATGGTTATGAGACTTTAGTTTAGTAAAATGTACGCACAGAATTACAAAGAGAGTTTCTTTCTGCCTTCCTGTCTTTTGAGTTTTAATTTTATCCAGCCTCCCTTAAATACACACAGCTATACCAAAGAAAGCCTGTGCAACGTGCATCATGTTTCATTTTTCCTTTGGGATTATTAAAATCTCTATAAAAACAAATTGGAAAGGTTTTTTAAAACTGTTTGGAAGGTTTTTTCCTTTTAGTATGTTTTGAGTCCTGCCTTTAGTCTTCCAGAATCAAATTAGCTACTGTAATTATAGTTGCATAAGATATAGAACAGGCATTATCTATTTATAATGCATCTGGAATACTGCAATAAAACCTGTATCTTCTCCATGTAGGTCAAAGGGAGACAGCACTGGGGATGCTTGTATGGAGTGCTCAGTCAGAAAAATCACATTGTGCTCAAAAGTCTCTCTGAGCACCCACTAATAGATTTCAATACACTTTCAGTATGAGCTTGGTAAGAGCTTTCAAGCACTTTAAAGATAAATTAAAATGAAGAAAAATAAAATAAAATAAATTCCGCCAGGAGTTAATTTTGTTGTATTTCCAGAGTACCAAATTTGCTTTACTCACCGTAGTACTGGATGGGCTCGGGAAGGCCGTACCCGTCAGGGACGGTGACAAAGGTGTTGGCCATGCTCTGCTCCCAGCTGCACTGCTTCATCCACTCTGCTGGCAGATCAGCCCTTGAACAGCAACCTGGGCCAGGGGAAAGGAGGAGAAACATCCCACGGGAAAGAATTGCTGGGTAGGGTTAGACACAGAGCCAGGAAACTCCAGAATAGGGCAGAGTTTTCAGGTCATAAGAAAATCAGATGTCTGTGTGAAGTCACATTACACCCTCAACAAAGCTACAAAATGTTGGAGTGTCCTGTTATTACAGATTCAGAGTGAAACTCTTTCCTAAATTCCAGAGTTGCAGTTAGAAATGCTTTGCTTTGAGTTTTGCACAAAACCATGTAGGGGAATTGGAGTAATCACTGGTAAATTGTCTAGTTCAGAGAAGGTTAAAAGGAGCTTCACTGGACAGAATAAACTTGCTTTGGGCATGAATTGGAGAATTTGCTCTAGTGTAGAGGTGGGGCTGTCCTGTTTGTGCACAAACATGGGCTTTTAATGAGCTTATTTCATTCACTTTTCATGCAGAGTTGATCCAAGGAAAATAGCATGGAAAGGCCAGCATGGAAGATCTGTTCTTTGTCCTGTAAGTTCTCATTTATGCAGCAAAACTCAACTTTGGCTTGCTTAAGCACTGCCTGAATTACACTACCTGTGTTCCTTTAATGATATAAAGTTTTCAGTGTAGACCAAGATATTGATTTCCTATAGGATGTGCTGCCTCTAAAGAGCTTTCCACTGCCCCTTGGTCATTGAAGGAGCCTGGGCTCCTGGCTGGATTCACTGAAGCAGACAAAAACAAAGTGCACTCAGAGCTCACAGTGACATGGTGAAGAGCTGCTGTGCTTGGAGTTCAAAACTTGCCTCATTTTTCAGTAACTTGACTTATAAATTCAAATTTAGGGAGAGGTTCTGAAAAAGTATGCTCTAAAAACCCTTAAAAAGAGTTTTAGGAAAAAAAAAAGTCTGTATGGACACAAGCTGGGTTTGAGTTTACATACCTACACCAAACCTCTGGAATTGCTTAGAATTGAGAGCTAACAGAGTAGCCATTAGAGGAGCAATAGGAATATTTTCCTTGCCCTCACATCCCTCTGCACGAGTGAGATGTGGCCACAGATTCAACCTTTGCTGAGCCTGATGCCCACTGAGAAAGGGCTGCAAGAGACAATTTGCCCATGAACCACTCACAGGCTTTCCCTGAGCAGACAGGAAGGATAGAAAAGATGAAAAAGGCATGGAAGGATTTGGAAAATACAAAATGCAACTCGGATTTCCAATTTGGAAAAACAAATCCAACTCCTGCGATGGGATTCTCTGCAGAATTTACAGCAAGTTGGGTTTAAAGAAGGAAGGGGTTTGTGCTATACCTGCACCTTGCTGCAGCTGAGACAACGAATAGATCACCCCAGGAAATCTGAAATCCTGGCTGGAAAAACATAAATCCCTTCCCCCAAACTGGACAGAGCTCTGGGGCTGACCACTTTCACTTCGTGTTGTCAGCAGAAGGTGAAAGGATGCAGTGAGGCTGGAATGCTGGGGGTTTGTTATCTCTGCTAGTAAATATTTGTTTGAGAGCAAAGTAAGTCACTGAATCATGAGGTCTTATCAGTTAGATCAATTTGGCCTGGGCAAAGTCTACATTTTTTCCCAAAAATGTGTGTTTGCTGAAGAAATGCTTTTCTGAATTCCAGTGGTTTCTTTAAATAAAAGTCATAATTGAATAGTATATAAAAAAAATTTACACCAATCCAGTCTAATAAAAACAGTATATTGGGAGTATGAAGTACCAAATATAAGGCGGTCGATTCCTTAAACATTCTAAATCTTGGAAGCAGATTTTCCTTAGAGTTTCCTCAGCTCAGGTGTTGTATGAGAAAGGATTCAGCCCTCCTTACTGATTTTTATGGCTAATAACAGTAACCAGTTGCACCTACAAAATTTCCATCTTAGATGAGACTCTGTAAACTGAAATCTTAAATTACGAGGATGTTAGAACAGTGGGAATAGTAAATCCAGTGGTTATCTGAGAGATGCTCTACTGTCCTAGAGTGAGACTTTGTACAAAACATTAAGAGTTTCATTTCTGACATTTGAGAATTTCATGTTGACAAGCTTATTCTTCTGATCAAACTAAGCATTGGGCTTTTTAGAGAAGCAAAGAACAAGAAGAAAAAATAAGAAGAAAGAAGAGAATAAGATATGTAAGGAAGAAACTTCATTTCCTAGGCCAGGCAAGTTTTGATTATTTATGAGTGCCTGTGTGAGTTGTGTTTTCCAACCTTTGCCTCCCCCCGTGAGCGAGGCAGCAGCGGGGAGGGCTCTGCAGCAGTGCCTGGGAGCTGTGGTCCATGTGCTGCTCTCCCCAGGGCTCTCATCCCAAGCCCCTCACACCTCATGGGACTGAGCCGGGATTTCGGGACCCCTCCCCAGCCCACACAGACACTCATGAACCCTTTGCCAGGCCAGGGAATTCTGCACGTGCCCAGCACGGTGAAGCTCTGACAGAAGGTAGCAGACATGCCCAGGTGTGATGTCCAAAACAGCAACTGGAGCAAAGTTGAAATAAGAATGGGGCAAGGGGTTTGGATGTTTGGAGCAGTTGCAGGCGTGCCATTCCCAAAACAAAAAGTTTTGTGCTCCTTTTGCTCTTTTCTGTGTATTCCCAATATAAACACATTTGTGCATTAGTGCTTTAAAAGGAAACAAAAATCTAAATACATTCCCAGAGAGGATGCATAGAGGTCTTTAGCCTAAAAAGTGGAAATAGCTGGGAACAAAAGGTTATTTTTTTAATGTCTTATTCTGTAGCATCCCAAGCAGTAACACACACAGAGTGGGAGCCTTCAGCCCTCAGTCTCACAGACTGAGCTGACAGGAGATGTCATCTGCCTGAAGCACATGCTGTTCCTGCTTTTCCTTTTTCTACTGGCCATTCTCACCTGTAAACTCCTGAGCAGGTGAAGGGAATGGTTTTTTGGAAGAGGTGACCTACCCTCAAAGTGCCTTAAGCATGTTTGAAAGGTGGTGCTTTTACAGGCTCAGTTTTACTGTGCTCATCTTCTGAACTAAAAACGCTCAGTATAAACCAGAACGTGTTGATTCAAAGGCTTGGTTATCCATCTTAGGCAGAAATTTAGTTCTTAGTCCCAACTGAAAGACTTGACAATTCAAGAAAAACGGAATCCACTAAAGAAAGAAAAAAGCGCCACTGATTGATAAAAGTAAAGTAGAACCATAAATAGAATGCACACATTCAGACTAGAATCTGAACTGTACGTCTATTTCTTTCTATTTATGGTGAAAGATGTGGGGTTTATCACTTTTTATTGCTATAAAACCCCATATCATAAAGCAACATATCATCAACTTATCAAATTTATTGGGATACAAAACATCCTTCATGGAGCAAGGCCACAGGGAGCCCTTTCAGAGGTCGGTACTGACAGTGCTTTAGCTGCTATCGTAAATATTTTGACAGTTGAGTCATGGGGAAACTTCTTGTTTACAGGGAATTTTAGGAACTCGAGCTGAAGGTCTTCATCATCTATTTAGCACACCTTGGGGCACGTTAGTGGTCACGTAGTGGAACCCAGAGCACGTTTCAGGCTCAGGTTTAATCACTGTACTTTGCTTGCAGCTGGAAGGCAAAGCTTATTATTTTTTTTTTTTAATTTGTGAAAATTTAAACCAAAAACTGGAAAAAAGGTAACTGAGCATAATCAGTGCCAAGGAGGTGTGATGCCAGCTGATCTATTCAATTTCATTCAAGCAATTCAGTAATCATTGCTTAATTAAAGAATGATTTTGCAGGGGAAATTGTAGGATCAGTTGATTGATCCTGTGTGCAGCTTACATGCATTATTAAAGGCTTTTCTGTTCCTCCTGGTTTTAATGTGCCAAGAAGCTCCCCAAAGCTGCCCTTTGAAGAAATTCCACTTTTCTTCTTATTAAATGTGCTCCTTGCTGATCATATAATAACCATAATAGGAACTGGCTTATTTAACCTATGGACTGCATTGCAATTATCTTGAAAATTTCTTCTGGAATTGTTATTCCATGAATAATTATTTCAAAAGCATAACTTTTATACACTGTAAAATAAGAGGCTAGAGGTTGTTTAAAACCCGCAGTTTTCCAGGTACTTTTGAGAAGAGAAACAAATAATTGAATTTAAAAGTTGTTTTCCTTCACTCTGTGTGTCAAACGAAGTGCTGTCGGAACAAACCCTTGGCAGCAGAACACCAGATTTAAAAGCACACGTTTGCTGTTCTCATTTGGTCGGACGTTTAAAAAGAAAGAAAGAAGGAGGCAAAAGAAGCGAAAAGGAGGCAAAAGAAGAAAAAAGGAGGTAAAATAAGCAAAAAGGAGGTAAAAGAAGAAAGAAGGAGGTAAAAGAAGAAAGAAGGAGGTAAAAGAAGAAAGAAGGAGGTAAAAGAAGAAAGAAGGAGGTAAAAGAAGAAAGAAGCCAGCACCCGTAATGTTTCCCATGGCAAACTGAGGTGCGGCTGGAGCAGGAGCATGCAGGGAAGGGAGCGCGGTACTCACGGGGCTGCGGGAGCTCCTCCGGGCTCCGCGGGGCTGCAGTGCCGGTCCCGCTCTGCCGCAGCTGCAGCCGGCCAGGCCTTTCCCTATTTATCAGTTTGTGTGCACAGCCCGGCTCCAGACACTCGGCAGAGCCACGCTGCGGCCCCGAGACACCAACTTCCCACACAGCTCCTCTGGGGTCGGAGCGAGGGCAGCTGCGAGCCCACATAAATCACAGCACAACTGGGTCATCAGGGACAGAGGCCATGGGGACCCTCACGTCACTGCTTCCCAGAGTCCTCCCTGCCCAGAACAAGGGTTCTGCTTTCTTGCTACGAGTCAAAATTCTCCCGTTTTGATTTCTTCACGTTGACACGCCGGCGTGGTGATGGAAAAATGTTCGAAAGCCAAGCGGGGAAAATCTTGCGGTGGTGTTATTTGGAGATTTTGACGTGACATAATAATTTAATTTGGAAAGGCTGGATCAGGCCAGGACCTCCAAACACCAAACACTTACCTCGTCCTCCGTGCCCTGATCCAGACACCCCTGTGGTGATGCAGGCTCACACTCAGGTCATTGGCAACCTCAGTGAACTTAAGTTCATGTTCCCATAACTCAGCAAAATTTCATTCTTAAAACGCCGAGTATTTCCATTATTAGTAACGTCTAATAAATTAATATTGCAATTTGATGTTTTCATTGTTTCCTAGGTAGATGTGAGCTTTTGGATAGGGAATTTTCTTGTTAGGTATCATGCTGTTCCAGTGCTCCCAGCAGGTTGCCAACCTGCCTCCAGTGTAAGATCTTTTCCCCATTCACCTCAGAAAAAACTGCTTCTGTTGGATATGGAGTTAGATGGAAAAAGGAAAATACAATTTTCTGTTGGGTAACTTACAGCAAAGTCCCTTAGAACACTCTTCTGAGGCAGTAGGTTCTCCTGGATAAACTGCCATCACCCTTCACAGGAGGGACATATTTATATTCCAGGGGCTCCAGAGAAGAGCCCCCCTAAGGCTGCTTATTTCCATGTGCCTTTTAGGAATCTCTGTGGAGTGGAATGGTTGAGTCTTTCAAGAACAAACAGCATCGACTGATAAATGTCATTTGTGCATATTATGGGGGTTTCTGAGTTTTCAGATGCCCTGCATTGTGTGGTGACGGGGCTGGAATGCAGTGATTATGCTGCAGAGATGAAGATAATAATGTTCTAAGCTTAATTACCATCAGCACTTGTCTTTCTGGTAAAAGCAGCCTCATACAGAAACTTGACAAGTTGTCAAAAAACTTCAGTAGTAAAACTGAAGGTTTTAAAATGGATAAAACAAATATTTTTTTCACAGAAGTATCTCTTTCACAATATCTCATTGACTTTTTCGTCCAGCCTTTCTCATGAAAGTTGGAAAAACAAGCAGAGGTTTCTGAAATACTGTGGTTAGCTTTTAAATGCTACTGACTTTTATTTTTAGCATTTTTTCTGATAGAAGGCACCTTACTGATAAGCTGTTCAAATTAGCTGTAGAATGTGGGTATTTAGAGCCTGTTGGCTCCAGGGGACTTGAGCCCAGGTTTTTAAAAGGCATCAAGTCCCCATTCTACTCAGTTTATAAAGCCTGCTGGGTTCAGGGTAAATTCAGGTTCTAAAATCAGTATGTAAATAAGTCTATAAAATAACTATATAAAACTTAGTTGTAGAAATGAATAGCAGTAATTAAGTATTAGCCCAAGGTTAATTAACTCCCACGCTGTAGTAATGAAACTTTTTTGCATAGTCATGAAGTGACTCAGACCAGGTGACTGGCTAAATATTTATATAAATACAGATATTTACATTATTTTCCTCTTCTTTGCAGCAGTATTTTGGGTGACTTAAGTGTGCCCTCAAGTCTCCCATTTTTGTCTTGCTAAGCTTTAAATAGGAACGGTGATTTGTTAAAATAAACTCTTTTCCATGCTTGTAAATAATCAAAACCCAGAAAGGTTATTTAGGAGTAAGGAAGATTTAAATTACAAACCAGGGAAAGCAATTACTGTGGTAAAAATAGCACTGGAGTGAGTTCCTTGTACAGTCTTCTCCACTGGCTGTTTTGAAGATCAGTTTGGGCAACCAGATTGAACTCAAGAATTGTTTTCTCTGAGTTACTTTTGTTTGTAAGGAGGACTTTTTATAAAGGACTTCAAGCTCTCTTCCAGCCCTGTTTTCTGTTAGTTTTCTGTACATACATCAAATCTGTAAAACACTGCTGAAGTCTCTGCTCAGTACCGTGCCCAGAGCCACTTCAGTGGCAAAGGAAACGATTCCAGACTCCAAGCTTGCTTTACCAGCAGTACATAAACAAAGTGTCACTCATAGATACGGCCTGAAAATAGGAGCTGGACGAGTTCATGCCATGAGCCAGCACCCAGAAGTGGCACTGAAGTGGGGAATGAGGGACACACGTGTTTTCCATAGGAAACAAGCAGATCTGGTGACAGCAGCCTGACCTGGACACTGCTGCAGCCTCACTGCCACTGCTGCAAACTGGGAGCTCTGGGAGCTCTGGGAGCTCAATCTCTGTGGAGATTGGGCAGCTGGCTCCAGGGGTCTGAGGGGTGAGGGAGCTGCAGGTGAAGGAAGAGCTTCCCTGGATCCATACCTGCTGAGGAATCCGTTTTCAAGGTCAGCACAACTCTTTGTTCATCTGGACTGGAGATTCCAAATGTCTGTGACTCATTTGGTACCCGAATAGTTAAAGGAAATTGTGTCTACTCCAGCTGGATCTTCTCTACAGAAATGACCCGTTTGGCTTGATCTGGTATTGGATTGTTTACGTAACTTCAGTAATTAACCACTATCAGCCTCATTAATGAAACATAAACCACCTCTTCTGCTCATTTATAAAGCATTTGTCAAACAAAACTCAAACAAAGGGCAGAATCTCAGCAAAGTAACAGCCCTCCAAGAGCTACTGAGCCCCTACTGCAAGGCACAGCAGTCACTTTGTTGTTGTTTTTCAGTAGAACTGAAGCAGAAGTGATGGCATTGTCTATTGCTCTTGGCTAACTTCTCCCCAAGCCATCTGAGATCTGTCACATGAGGGCAAGGATGCCTGGACAACTATTTTGGCCATTTCAGTACAAAATATGATGTTCCAGCTCATTACTGTAAATCATTAAATGATGAAAGCAAGAGTCAAATACTAAATGACTGAAGCCCTCAGAAAACTAATTGCTAATTACAGTAATTGTTTTTCTATGTGAATTAAAGGTTATAGTGAAATAACGATTGTTTCATTAGAGGATTAAATCTCTCCTGTGGCTAAACTGTTCTGAGCAGTATTAAAGAAAGCTGAGGATTAACAACATAGATCACGTATCAAAATGATCAAACCTAATCTTTACCTCTTTTTGTGTCAGAGGAATAAAATGGTTCAGAGGCACAAAACACACTGGCAGGCACATCCATGCCAAAAGTTTTGTGATCCGAGACCTTGGATTTCCTTTCTAATTTGTTGAGGAATTCATGAAAAACGCACAAGTTTTCTGTTCCCCCTCTCTTTTGTCATTTATAGATCTTCCAAAGGTTCAGGAGTACTGACACTGTTGGGATTGTTCTTCATGGGTGTGGATGAACCTCTCAGCCCTGGGTGAGAAGCAGCACAAAGCCTTGTGAGGAATTTTCCATTTGGTGTCACCCTGCCCAGTGAACAGCTCCCATTCAGCCCTGCAGAGAAGTGCTCAGTAGTGTGAGATGACAGAGATACTCTTTGTTTTGCATCAAATGTATCAGACAAATCCTCACTATCAAACTCGACAAGAAACAACTCAAAAGATGGAAGTTCTTGTTAAGTTTGTAAATGTTTTTGTGGGATTAAATCAAGAAACATCAGACCAGAGAGGAAGAACACTTTTGATCTTTTTAAGATGTTTTTTTCTTAATAACGAAGTTGTTGGATAGTTTCACCTTGCATTTTCTGACAGGTTTGTAAGGCCAACCTTGAAGAACTAAACATTACGTCAAATTTCAGTCCAAGAGCCAGACTGCCTTAAATTCACCTGAAAATCTCAGGATGGCACACAAAATGTTACAGTTTCTCCTACTCATTCTCTTAAGCTTAATCTGCACTGCCTGAAGGTGGAGTAGGAACAATAAACCCATCCATCCAACCTGCACAAAGTTCCTGGGCACCGACACCTTCCCCTTTCAGTACCCTCTGCCAAATCTGTTTCCCTTTGGCTGGAAAATCGAGATTTGTTAATAAAATGATCCAGAAAAGCACGAGGTGGAAGAAAGCAAAGCTATCAGTTAAGTTTGATTACAATCTCAAAAGTTCACAGAGAATACTCATAACTGCAGGCACTGCAGTGACTGTGCCTTGTAGGTACAGCAAAGGGAAGCCAAGACCTGATTTCCATAAAGCAGATCTTGACACTCTGTATTAAGCATTACAAAATAATTATTGTGGAATCCCTTGCTCAGCATTTTACCAGCAGTGGATTTGCTGCTGAGAGACTGAACTAACTGGATGTATCCATTTATCAATGATAATGTTTTTCCTTTTTACCAGCCTGGATTCTATCTTGAGGACATTTGTTTTAACAGTAGAAAGAATATTAGACTCATAAATGTGAGTGCTGTGGTGCAGTGGGTGACTCCTCAAGATTCATCAAAGCCAGATAATTAGGATGAACAATAAGACTGAGTTTCTTGGTAACAACTTTTGTCACAGGAGAATTCTTTGTTAATCTGCCTTGGAGTTTGGGCTGGGAAGTGCAAGAGGAGGATTCCTTTGGGCTCCTGGCCCGTGAGCCTCGGTGCTGCACTTTTGTTGAAGGCAATACCAGTGAAATTGTGGCAGTAGCTGAGAGCTGTTTCAACATACCACTTAATTTTAAAAGCAAGCAGTCAGCAAGTGCTGGGCTGTGTGGTGTGAGAGGGGACTGGTTTGCTTTTTAAACAGCTGTAGCTGCTGAAGTAATTGGGTTTTAAAGGAAGGACTTGTAATGGAAATGAGAATTGTCGCATTCCATTTTTAAAAAGCTTGTGCCCCTCTGCATCTCTTTGGGAGACTTGTGCTTTCAGACAGCCACAATATTTCTGCCTGTGCTGACCACACTGACAATTAGTATAATTTTACTGAAAACCCAAGAAGTATCCTAGAAATTTGCCTTTTATTCTTTTCTCTACTTCCAATATCTAGATGTCACTCCATGTGTCACAGAGGTTGCCATTTGATACCGGTCTCTTCACAGAGTCCCAGAATGGTTTGGGTGTGAAGGGACCTTAAATCCCACCTTGTTCCATCCCCTGCCATGGGCAGGGACCTTCCACTAGCCTGAGTTGCTCCAAGCCCTGTCCAGCCTGGCCTTGGGCACTGCCAGGGATCCAGTGCCCTGTGCCAGGGCCTGCCCACCCTCCCAGGGAACAATTCCTTCCATATATATAACTTGAATTTCTGCTTTTTCAGCTTGAACCCATTTCCTCTTGTCCAGTTGCTGATGAGGGCTCCCTCTCCAGCTTCCCTGTACCCCCCTGGAAAGGGCTGTGAGGTCCCCACACACCCTTCTCTTCTCCAGGATGAACAGCCCCAGCTCTCTCAGCCTCCATAGGGAACTGCTCCTGTCCCCTGAGCAATTTTGTTCACTTTTGGTCCATCCAGATTTCTTTGTTATTTTTCTACTGTTAGCAAAATCTCCTCAGCTATATTCAGAACTGTTATGTATTTATCCCACCACAGAAATACTATTCCTGATTTTCCAAAGATGGCCTGGAAGCAGTTTGGGCTCTGCAGCAGCGTTGTTGTTCCGAGTGTCCCAGTACTCTGCTATGCAGCCTTCACTTCTCTTGCTACAACAACCCTGAGCTCTGTTTGACAAAATACAGCCATGTGGTTAAGAGTTATTAAAAGCATTAAAACATTAACCTCTTGTAACCTCCATTTTTCACTTTGTACACACACATAAGTGTTTAATCAAATCAAAGTTAAACACTAAAAAGTTGGAGAGGCCAAATTTATACATTCTATTTAGTTTACACAGAATTGATGTGATAAGCCAAGGAATTACAAGGCACCCCTACTCAGAAATGCTCATCTGTTGATTTGTTTAAGCTCTGTTGCTACATACTCGAAGTTTTGGTGACAAGCATTCCCAGCATTTAAACCAAGGAGCTTTGTCCTGCTGGGATCCGCTCTGTCCTGGCGCCACAGGAGCTCACTCTGCTGTCCCTTGGAGCTGGACAAATGATCCCATGTCCAGATCTGCTGGAGAGGGGCTGAGCCCCAGCCCCGAGGGGGAGCACAGGCTCCGTGCAGTGTGGCAGTGGTGCCGTAGACTCTCATCTCCCTCACCCTGGAATTCTATTCCTTGAAGCCAGGATGCCACAAAGGAAATAAGCTGATCCTGAAGTGACAGTCTGGTACAGCAGTGCTGGCCCTCACCTACCCCTGCTTGTCCCTGTGGGCAGGGAAGGCCAGGATGGCACCTCTGACAGCAGGAAGAAGGGAGGATTAAATCAGAATTATAAACACAAGAGCAGAACAGGCCAGCAGTTCAGACCCATCCTGGTGCAGCTCCTGTGCAGGTGAAATGATCCTTCCCACTGCCCAGACTGTGGGCTCCTCCAGCTGATTTCCTACGGATTGCAATTCCCAGTGCCACATCTCTAAATGGCTCACTGAGTGCCTGAGTTTAGTGGAACCTCAGGACTGCAAGTTTGGTTTCACAGAAACCCCTCCGTTGGATAAAGTGCAAAAGGGAAAGATGGCTCTGGCACACAGAGCTCGTTCCACAGAGCTGTGTCAGGGCTGCTCTGTGAAATGGAGCCTGGGAGAGGCTTTGGGGGCAGGCACGGGGCTGGGACAGGAGCAGAGGCTGAACTGCACCCGAGGGGTCCTGTGAGGATGTGAGTGGCACAGGAGAAACCAGCACTGGCTATGGCTTAGGGATGGTGTGTCCATTTTGGACACTCTTTACCCAACTTGTTCCATAACCAGGATGGTCCACATAGCAGTATTTGTCAGTTTTCCAAGTGTCTATGACTTGCCTATTAGGAAAAAGGAATTCCAATAAACTGTCTTAACTTTCTAGTATTCTCTAATAAGATGAAAAATAGGGAAGGACCAGAAGGTGAAACATGCTATAACCATGGTCTGGAATTTTATTTCCAAACTAGTGGAAGGATTACATTTCCCAAATTTGCAGAATAGCTCTCATACTTTACTAATTAATCTGATTCTGATGAAATATTCCAACTGCAGCTGCTTACTCTCTTCTCTTTTGCCTTGTGTGCATGTTTTGAGATTGTTGCTTTTATAAAATCATCTCGTTCAGCACTTCTGCACCAGACTTGATTATCTCTGGGATCATAAAGAACCTTCATCAGATAAAGCATCCTGCAATTTTCTCATGCGTCTGCGTGAATAGGGATTTAAACTCAAAAGATGATTCAAATCAAAGGCAGTCCCGCTAAAATATTATTGTTGAAAACATTGTTAATGAAGTCGGTGCTATTGAACAAAGCTTTGTGGCACAAAGCCTCAAGGACACCCCGGATCACCAACGGTAGCTTCAGTTAGCAAACAAGAATCAAAGCAGCGAGTCAGCATTGCACAGCTTGTTATTTTGAGTGGCGGATGTTTACTGTTGGAAGGGACAAACAGCAGGATCAGATAAGATGGGAGCCCCGCAGGTCCCAGCCGGGATTGATCGCGCTGTGAGGGAGCAGCCGCACAGATAAGCGGGACCCGGGGTCAGGGCCGCCGGCCCTCGGCAAACAGCCTGTGCCGAGCAGCGCCCGCTCGGAGCCGGCCTTGTCCCGGGCTCCCCGGGCATGCGGGGGCCGGGCCGCGGCTCCCGGGGCACGGCGGGCTCGGACACGCGGCACCGCGCCTCGCGGG
>VZTB01005935.1:48192-68995 GCA_013397245.1 Thryothorus ludovicianus | reverse complement strand
CGGCGGCCCCGCTGGCGGCGGCCCCGGCGCCGCCCCTCGGCGCGGCCGCCCCTCGCTCCGCCGCCTCCATCTTGGTGCAGCGCAGCGAGCGGGGCCGCGGGAGGGACCGGGCCTGGGCGGCTCCGTTGGTCCGGGGCCGGTTCTCTGCTGTCCGCACCGATACCCAGCGCGGGGCTCGTCTCCGCACCTCACAACCCTTAAAAAAATCCGAGTATTTCTTTTAACGACTTGTTTGGGTTTTTTCTCCACACATCCTTTATAGATGCCCTTGGCAGTTCTTTTTTTTTTTTTCCCCCATACATGTATTTTTTCCTGGCGTGAAAAGGACTTCACTACTGTGGTGGTGGCTCGCCTCATAGCTGTCACACAGTGGCTGGGGTGCCCAGCAGTCAGTGCTCAGCGCTGCTTTCCAATATCCATCTGAAAAGAGATGGAGGAGCATGATCTCCACGGATCTGTGTTGTATGTGCACACTGAAAAGACTGTGTTATATCTTTAATAAATTGTACCTTGGTCACATCACAGAGGGCTGTTTCTGGAAGCACGTGCTCTGATCCATAGAATGCTTGTCCTTGCAGTTGCCTCTTTTTGTGAAGAAAATGGGAAGCAGAACAATGCTGTCATCGGGCAGGTTCCATGTGGGGCTCTGTAGGTGCTTTCTGGCTGAACAGCTTCATGTGACCTGCTGTCCTTTAGCAGGGTCTGCACGGGAAAGACCTCAGGAGCAGGGCCCAGCTCCTCCCTGTCTTTGCATTAAACCTTTCAGCTGTAAATACACAAATGCAGGAGGCAGTGAGACTTGGGGGCTGGGCAAGCTGCTCAGGGTGTTTGCCATTTGGAGGAGTATTTATAGTAGCTGAATTAAAAAGTAAAGAATTTAAGGCAGATGAGCACAGTAAGGTTGTTTTTGCTTGATGAGCTTTTTTTTTAATAACTTAAGTGTAGAAAACCCATCTTGTTATCACATCAGGCTGAGTTTTAGTGGAAAGATTTATGCCTTTACTCCATGACTGATAAAATTAGCTTTAGTCTTTTTTGATCAGATGAGGTGTTTTGATTGTGAAATGAACAAATGATACATTTTACAGCCAGAAAAACGATAAATGTAATATGATACGAGTTACATCTCTAGGAGAGCTCTAAGAATATCAGTCTAATTAAATGAGAGAGAAGTACGTGAGCAGATTCCAAGTGTGTCTGTGCAGTTCCTGGGATGCAGTGTGCTCATGTGAGAGCTGAAGTGCTGCCCCAAAATAACACTGTCCTGAAAGGGATTGTAAGAGTTGCTCCAGTGTGATGCTGAGGGGAGGGAAAAGCAGTGATAGTTATCTTTGCAATGGCTTTGTGTCTTCTGATTTATAATATTTTATAATCCAAATATATTTCACACCAGATTGGAACATCCTTCACCCAGTTTATTTAATCTATTTCACGTGTGTTTAGTGGTCTGACAGAAAAACTCATTTCAGCTGGGAATTCTCTGTGGTGGCTGAAGGAGATGCTTCAGCTGGGGGGGATCACTGAAATACAAACTTCTGTAAAACTGGAGTTTGCACATTGGAGGTTCTTGCAGTAGCTGCCTTCACTCAGCATTTTCACTGGGGCGAGGGTGAGAGTTTGAAATGTCTTTACAATCAGGTTTCAGTCACTTACACTGACTTTCAAATCACCAGAGGAAATTCAAAGCTCAGGATCTCAGTTGTGAAATTCACTTGCCTGCCACGCTGGAGAAATAGGCTTTGTCCATGTTTTTCTCTTTTGGTGTGGGACTTGTGGAATGATTTGGGGAAGAGTTGTGCTCTGATGCTTCATACCTTTAGATTACTGCAGAGCTGCCAGTGTATCTGGGAGGGCAGAGCTCTTGCTTCTCACCCACTTTTGTCCACAAACATATCCTCCCTTTTTTTTTCCCTATCTACTGAGTAAGCAACAAACTCAAAACTTGATTTCTTCTCAAGGAAGGCTTCTTTTTCTGTAAGGTTATGTTTTGTGTGGTAGTTGACAGTTTGCTGAAACTGCTTTTCTCATGAAAAGACAAAGTGGCACTGGGAAACTTTTGGAGGGAATTAATTGCAAACTAGTTACTGGTGCAGAAAGGCTTCTCCCTGATGTTAGCTACACTAATGCCATCACGTGTAATCAACATTTCACAAAGGCTGTTTCAGAAGTCCAGAGAATGGCTCTGTGTTATTTTACATGCAGTGTCTGTACACATAATTGAGACGTTTGTTAATTTTTATACAATTCTAAATGTGCTTCAGGTATTGCTAGTCCTTAACTTAATCTTTGGAACAGAAGTAATCAGGCAATTTTAATTCCCATGTATATATATACATCCTGTTGCTCCTCTGAGGATCTATGAGAGCACTTATATAAATTATGGCATAATTTAATTAATAAGCACCCATATAAAGTTATTGATAGGAGGACTAAGACTTGCTAATGGATCAAATGATCAAAATGGAGTTGCCATTTTAATGGTGCACACTGGGACCTTCCCTGAGATGCTTAATTGTTTCTGAAGAGTTCAGAATTGGAAATGCCATCTCACTGACTTGGAGTCTACCAGTCTTTTGGAAAACAAAACTGGAAGTGGAAATGCCAAATGTGTCTGTAAAACAGTTTTTCCTAATGTGGATTATATTAGGTTAGAGGAAATGCACCTGTTACTAGTAAGACCTAGAACTGGTGTTCAGGGGGTTTGGAAGTAGATGGTCTTTAAGGTCCCTTGCAAACCAATCCATTCTGTAATTTGATGAAAATTTTCTTCAAGGTGATACTTAGTGTGTGTGTCTCTCTCCTTTCTCCAGTATGAAGTGGAACAGAACAGAATTTACCACCTGAAACTGCTGCTTCAAGTTCAGATCAGGAAAAGAATCTAAAAAATACCACATTGTAACAACTCAAGACCAAAGAAGAGGCAACTTACACTGAAGAAGATACAAGGCTTGATCTGAAACAAGAAGTTTGTGCCTACTCAACAGCTTCAAAAGAGCACGTCCCGACGCTGCTATAGTAGTCTTTGTTTTCTCCAGTGCTGTAGTGAAACTGCCCAGGGCAGCAGCACTTGTATTCTCTAGAGCTTGATAGATCACCTTCTTTTGCTATCTTTTTCTTTCTCTTTTTGTCTCTCTTCCTTTTGTTCCCTTTTTTAAAAATAATAGCAGTCTTCATCCTTAGAAACTTGTGCTGAAACAGAAGAATCGGCAAATACTACTGAAAGTGCAATATTTGAATATCACTGCGAGGTTGGTGCACGTGGTGGAGAAAGAGTTTTATGTGTATTTTTGAACTTGGTTCTTACTAAGTTTTTAACAGAAGGGGGTAGGCTTGGTTGGGTAGTTTTTTTTTAATAGTTCTTGTTAATAAATTAATTTAATAGCGAGGTCCTGGCACAGGGTGCCCAGAGAAGCTGAGGCTGCCCCATCCCTGGAGGTCTCCAAGGCCAGGCTGGACAAGGCTTGGAGCAACCTGGGCTAGTGGAAGGTGTCCCTGGCAGGGGGTGGAACAGGATGATCTTTAAGGCCCCAAACCATTCAGTGCCATGACTCTTTCCTCAAATAACTTCTCTTTAGTCATTTAATCTTATAGCACAGGTATTTTTTTTTCTTCCTCTGAATATTTCTTTTGGTGGGTTAATAATTCATACTCCTGTTATAAGAGGTAGGAATTTGGCAATTATCTGAAAGAGCTGCTGATACTTTGTAGTACCTTTATAAAGCAAATTTTAGTGCCACCTGAGGAATCTTTGTTTGAACTGAAGTTGTCAGGCTTTAGAGGACTGATGAGTTCTTTGTGCTGTGCTGCTAATGCTCCTTTAAACTCAAACTGTCCAAATGATGTCATGCAGTGGTAGTCTGAGCAGGAGGTGAAGCACTGTGGCTTTCTATCCCTAAGAGAGGCTATTCTGAGCTAAACTTTAAGCTAGATTTTTGCCATTTTCTCTCTCTGATGTACCTTTAGTTCATGTTTGAGGCAGGCTGTCTGTTTGTTGCTTCCCTTGTATCAGAGGTGAGGTGGCCATTTGGTGACTCACAGAAGCCTTTGGCAGGCTCATTCCAGCTTCCAGAATGGGTTAATGCTCTGGTCTGTAATTCTCCTGGGAGAAGGTATAATAACATATCATTTTCTCTTCCCCCAGCCACCCTACTTGCAGGACCAGTTTATTTTTGAAAAGTATTTCAAACTCTAGGGTAGCTTAAAACACTTCATCTGTTGTGTTCCCACAAGGACATTTTCTTGTGTGGAGTGTCCTGGGTTTGCCTTCCTCAAAGATGAGGATTGTTATCTTGTGATGATGCTGACAGGAACTAGTCAGTAAATCTTAGCAGCTTTATCAAGTGCTTTTTGTTAAATACTCAGAAAAAATGTCTTTTAAACATGATCCAGTGCATAGAAAAGATGTGACTGCTGAGGCTTTTGTCCTTTGAGCAGCCCAGGCTGGACAGGAGGGGAAAGAGATCTCTGCTGAGGCAACAGTTACCCCAGAGAGGTGGTGCAGCCTCTGTCCTTGGAGGGCTCCAGGACTCAGCTGGACAAAGCCATGGCTGCCTTTGAGGAGGGATGGGCTGGAGTTCTCTGTGTGTCTCCAAAGGGGTTATGTGCCTGATTCATTATTTTCTGGCATGGCAGTGTTTCATGACTGGAACATAGGAAGGGTGTTGATTTATGCCTTTATTGCAGGTTGGTCAGGTAAGAATAAGAGGGCAGCATTGATTAAAACTAAGATATTGTTACTAATTTTTAAGGGAAGGAAAAGTGAGATGTAGAGCAAGGAAATAAGCAGTGCATGTTACAGAAATGATACCAGAGCAGATTCAGCAGTTGAGTGAATTCTTAAAGAGCCTTGGGTGGTAACACTGCACTGTGGAAGTCCTGGGCAGTGCTGTGGGATGGAGACCATTACACAGTGTCCTGGGATCCTTTTGCTCCCTCAAATCACTCCCCCACCTTCTGTTATTTGTGTTTTTCTTCACCTACATCTACCCCATGTAGGTCTGAAGAACTCCTCTTGGAGATCAAAATACTGCCAATCTTTACTTTGTGTACTTGTTTCCAATTTCTTACAAAAAGTAAATCTCCAAGACCAAAGATTTCTGCCTAAGAACTTCACAGCAGGTGAAGTTTGGTGCTCTTTGATCACTTTTAAACTGATTTCCAAACAGCAGAATAAGAATGCTGTGTTTTCTAATACATTGAGTAACTCACTGGCTGTGTTTGTGTGAGAAACATACCCCTTTTACAAGTTGCTCAGGTGTTTTTATCTCCACTAAACACATTGCTGAGTAATTTTTAATCTCTCTGCTTGTCGCAGCAAGAAAGCAGAGAACTGATAATAATCACACTCTGTTTTCAAATTAAGACCTCTGAAAAATAACAAATAATCCTGTATATTTTAAGATGCATATTGACTGTTTGAGGGAAGAGGGTTGCTTCAGTTGTCTCTCTTGAATTGCAGTGTTTAGAGAGGTGTAATACATTTCATCTGATTTAATTGCTGGCCTGTCAGTCCAAGTGCCCTGCTTTAAAAGGGAGGCTTGTACATCAAAAAATCCAGTGAGTTGGTAAAGAGACTGGGGATGTTACAAGGGTGAATCTGGGAATTGAAAAGAAAAAACACCTCATAAATTAAAATGTTTTAATGGATGTCAGTTAATTTAGCAGTTCATTACACCTTGAGTGCTATTTTTAAATTTTCTGTGTCTTTCTAGCATTTGAGCTTCTATGCCACAGGAATGTTAAATTCTGCTTATTAATTCCACAACTGTGCAAAACTGTTTAATTACTTAATACCATTTTTTTAGTATGAAAGACTGAACACATGAACTAGAAAGAAACTATGCAGGGATTTGAATTTAATTGTGTTGATTCAGAACTGTTGCATTTTCCTAATCACCTGTTTAATTTGGAAGAGCAGATACTTTAGATATTTTCAGGCTCTGGTGTGAAACAGTGAATGTGGGAGTACTTTGAGGTGTAATACTTGAAAAATGCCAGAAGTCTGTTTTGTTCTGAGCAAGCTTTGTTTTGGTATTACATTTCTGGCTCATTTTCTAAAGGTTACTGTGTTGAAAAAGCCCAACTCTTTTGGTGGCTTTTCTCTGTTTTAAGAACAGTAAAACCGAAAACGCATTTTAGGGACGTATCAGTAATGTACACCAGCTCTGTGTTGGCGGGGATGTGAGGGCAGGAGGCTGATGCTCAGTGCTGTTCTGTGCTCTGTGTGGCCCAGATGAGCTTTGATCCAAACCTGCTCCACAACAATGGACACAACGGGTACCCCAACGGTACTTCGGCCGCGCTGCGCGAGACCGGCGTCATCGAGAAGCTGCTGACCTCGTACGGCTTCATCCAGTGCTCCGAGCGGCAGGCCCGCCTCTTCTTCCACTGCTCCCAGTACAACGGCAACCTGCAGGAGCTCAAAGTAGGAGGTACCCGAGCCTTGGGAGCTGTCACTTGGCGGGAAATCCCCTCTGCTGCTCCTGGGGTTCAGCCGCCGGTGAATGACTCGGTGCTGCTGGAGGGAGAGCTTGGTGCAGGGGGAAAGGGAAAGGGGCAGTGTTAGGGCAGACTTGTCTATCTGAGATGAAGGGAAGTGCTCAGACTGTGGGAGAATTTACCTCTTGTGCTCCCTATTTCTTTGTTTAAAATTAGTTTGAGGATGGCTGAGTGTTTTTCAGCATGAGGAGGCTGCAACTTCTTGCTGATAATTACTGTGAGAGTGAAGTTTCTAAAGTGTTTCATGGCCTTTGTTGTGTTGGCTGAACTTCAGTGTGGAGCAAGGCAGGGGGAGGGAATTGCTGTGGAATTACAGCAGAATAGTTCATTTACAACAGGAGATAATAAGCAGAATAACAAAACTTTTGCAAATCTTGTGTCCTTCCTTGGTTACAATAGGACCTGAGTTCCACTTGACTGTGTTGGCTACAAGCAATGAATTAAAACTCAGCCATTTGGTGATTTTGTAATAAACCCCAGCCCCAGCCAGGACTGACAGCATTGCAATGTTTGATTGTCTTGCAGATGATGTGGAGTTTGAAGTGTCTTCTGATCGCCGAACTGGAAAACCCATTGCTATTAAATTGGTGAAGATAAAGCCAGAAATATTACCTGAAGAACGAATAAATGGACAAGTTAGTGCCTATTTTCTCTACCTGCATCATTTCCATCCTTTACTCCAGTACAGAAAACGGGGTTAATTTAGCATGGATATTAACTACCTTCAATACAGTTACACTGAAATATGTTTCAGTGTGCCCTGGTAAAAATTCAGAGGTTCACTTGGAGCTCTTGGCTCCGAACACTTCTTAGAGCCAAGAGGGGTTCAGTGAGATTGAAAAGTTGCAGTGTGGCCTTCCCTGCTGAGTGTGTAGTAGAGGATACTGAGATTCATTTTGTGTACAACAATGCCACTCTTGAAATGACTAGCAATGGATTTTTTTTTTTTTTTTTTTGACTGGTAGGTTGTGTGTGCTGTTCCTCACAATTTAGAGAGTAAATCTCCAGCTGCCCCGGGTCAAAGTCCAACAGGGAGTGTTTGCTACGAACGTAATGGGGTAAAGCTTGTGTATTTTATTTGAACTCTTCACTGATCCATCACTGTGGTCTTTGAGAAAAAACAAAACAAAACAAAAAAAAAAGCAGTTTAATGTAGATAATTGACACTGTACTGAACTGTGCAGTTTTTGGCCAAAAAAAAAAAAAGCATGCTTTGGTAATTACTACAAAAAATGATGTTCTTTAGATAGTTTGCTTGCTTTTATCTGTGGAGAACTTCCTAGAGCCAAAGAGTTGTTCTCTTTTCAACTTGATGAAGTTCATGTTATCCTTCTTGAACTTCTATCATTTAGAAAATGGCCTTTAAAGGTGGGCCTGTACAAAACCTTTCAGCTTAAGCTGCTTGTTACATACTCACCAAAACAGCACTATGGAAAAGGAATGTTTTGCATGCCATGTTTATTATTGTTGATTTTCTCACTAAATTAAGCAGATATTTTTATTAAAATTGTGTTAATCTTTCTTTGAAGCAACTGTTCTGCAAATAGAGTAACTTTAGTTAATGTTAATTTACAGGAAGTATTTTACCTGACTTACACCCCAGAGGACGTTGAAGGAAATGTACAGCTGGAAACAGGAGATAAAATAAACTTTATAATTGATACAAATAAACAGTAAGTTGGTATTGCTTTTCTGGCTTCATATTTTGGTTTAATAGTCAGGCAGAATTTATACCTATTCCAAGAACTATTATATGAAATACAGTTGTGGTTTCAGTTTTGAGTTAAAGGTTGTTTTGTTTTTTTTTTTCTCTAGTACTGGTGCTGTAAGTGCTCGTAACATTATGCTATTAAAAAAGAAACAAGCCCGCTGTCAAGGAGTAGTCTGTGCCATGAAAGTAAGTGATTTTAAGTTTCATTTGAAAATGAAATGGTATTTTGAAGAGTGCTGTTTAAATAGTAAAGTTGTTAGGAGCTGTTAACAGCTTGGGCTGTGGATGTAAATTGTGTGAAATGGTTAAACAGCTCATCTTTGAAACTAATGCTCTTCTTAACAAAGAAAGTTCCATTTATTGCTGTTTATATATTTCTCGTGGCAGTCAGCTGTGTACACCTGTAAGTGCTGTGCTGGGATTCAGACTGGCTTGTGTTTAACAGAACCTGTTAAATGGTTTATTGGTATGTTCCAATAACAGAGAATTAAACACTTTTTTTTTTTTTCTTTCTGTTCACAGGAAGCCTTTGGATTTATTGAGAGAGGTGATGTCGTGAGGGAGATATTCTTTCATTATAGTGAATTTAAAGGTGACCTAGAAACCTTACAGCCTGGTGATGATGTGGAGTTTACAATCAAAGACAGAAATGTAAGACGAAATCCAGTAAAACGGAAGCCAAGGTCCTGGGGAATAACTGCCCAGCTCTGCTTTCCTCAGCTTTAAAAAAAAGGGGGGAGGAGGTTCATTGAGCTTCATTGGGAAATGTCTGTTACTTTCTCTCTCTTTTTTTTGAGTGTTTGACTGATTTTGTACTCTTAGGGTAAAGAAGTTGCAACAGATGTTAGACTGCTGCCTCAAGGAACTGTCATTTTTGAAGATATTAGCATTGAACATTTTGAAGGAACTGTAACCAAAGTAATTCCAAAAGTACCCAGCAAAAACCAGGTGAATTTCAGTAGTTAAATAAATTTATATAATTGATTGTATTTGATTCCAGTCAAACAGTTGTTCCCATTTCCTGTTTGCTGCATAAGCATCATGTCAGAGTAAAGATTTACCCTTTTACTTGATTTCAGATCCAAAGAGGAAGAGTTTGGGTGGTGGTACATGATGGAATGTGTGTTTTCTTTAATGTTTCAAATACTTGCTATAAATTTTTGTGGGGCTAAGACATATCCTTAAAGCAAAAGACATGGGGAAAAGGGAAAAATATTTGCTGGGATAAGCCTGATCTATGGATTCTTGTGTGTATTAACAGTTAATGAGGCTTTAGGGCTGTAATGTTTGATTGGAGGAGTGTTGATGAGCCTTTCCATTAAGGTTTTAGGTGAGTCTTTGTTAGTGTTTGAAGACTTATTAAGAAAGAGCCTTCTTTTTAGAAGTGTTGTGACTATGGTTATAAACTTCATTCTTGAAATAGAGAGAATTCCTTCAGCAGGACATGGCTGGGGCTTAAAAAACCTTCAAGCCAAGGAGCAGCTCCAAAAGCCACCTTGCATTGGGCACGTTCCAGATGAGGAGTGGTGGGAAGGGAGCAGAGCCCGAGTCCAGCAGGGTTTGGCAGGAATTGTGCAGCTGTGTGAGCCCTGCAGGTGAACTCAGCCTCCCCTTGGGTTTTGTGTCCCCAGAGTGATCCGTTACCAGGCCGCATCAAAGTGGACTTTGTGATCCCTAAAGAGCTTCCCTTTGGAGACAAGGACACCAAATCCAAGGTGACCCTGCTGGAGAGTGACCACGTGCGGTTCAACATTTCCACAGACAGGCGCGACAAACTGGAGCGAGCCACCAACATCGAGGTGCTCCCCAACACCTTCCAGTTTACCAATGAAACCAGGGAAATGGCAAGTATCCATCTGAAAACATTTCTAATTTGGTGTTTGAGCCAATATTCCCAGGAGGTTGTTCCTGAGCTGTGCCCTTGCTGTTTGCCTGTCTGGCAGCTCTGTGGTGTTTTCACCCCAGTGGTCCCTCAGGCTCGCNGAGAGGGGGAGGGAAGGAACACAGGTGACACCAACCAGGTGTGGGGGGAAGGTCCTAAGGGACAGAGGGCACTTGGATGGCCCAATGTCATTCCAGGGGTGGGAAGCATCTTTTGAATTCTGCCAACCACTCAATGCTCTTCTGGAATGGCAGGGTTCACCAGGGGTCAGGATGTGGAAAGGAGGAACGATTGACAAACCTGCCAGGGAATCATCTGGGAGGGGCCTGGGGTATCCTGAGACACACCACAACACTAGTTCTTGTGGGGTAGTGAAAGTAAAACATGAGTTGGGGACTGTCTTCTACAATAGATATAAAAATCACTCGTGTCTGCCATTGCCTGCTCTGAAATCCAGCTCTCAGATCTGCAGTGCAAGCAAAGTAGAAAGTTCAGAATCAATGCTCTGCATCTTTGCCTTAAAAGAATAAAATCTTAACTATTTTTTAATATTTAAATGAAGTTGTATTAGGAAATTAAACCTTAACTGGCCCTCTTGAATGGGATTGCTGGCTGGTTGTAGCAGGCAGAATTAATGTAATCTTGAACTGACAGTTTAAATTTCACATACTAAATTCATTGAATTCATTCATTCATAAATTGAGTCTAAAGAGGTAACTGCTCATCTTCCTTAGGAAAACTCTGGGACTCCCCTTGTCCAGGTAGTGAAAAGTGCAAATAATTGGAGCAGGGACTGTGAGCAGCTTTTGTATCTCAAGTTTTTTGGCCAATCTCTCTCTGAGAGTCAAGCAGAAGGATGGTAAAGAGCAGAGTTCTTTCAGTACAAGAAATTCTTTGTGGATTATGGGGACTAAGATGGATGTGCTAATGAGTATTACAGAATATCTTTCATTCCTGTAACTTGGAATGTTGGTTCTGTTCCAACTAGACTGTAACTTTGCCTTCCTTTGCAGTTTGGAGTTCATTTATGATGTTGTCACATCAATGTGCTGTGAATTATTGTCCCTTGACTTTAAAAAATACCTGGGTTTCTATTTCATCCTTTGAGATTTTGGGTTTCTATCCAATAGAATTCTTGTATTTGTGCTCCAGCTACATTCCCCTGCCTGCCTGAACTGAGCTGTCTTGGGGGGTGCTGGCAGCTTCTGGGAAGGTTGGTTGTTTTGCTGGAGTTTGTGAAAGTTGTTGAAGAGAAGAATGTTCCTAAAGGTGAAAGGTACCTTTGGACTGTCATTCAGATCCTCTGAGCTTGTCCTGAGCCTTGCTAAACTCTGTATTAAGTGGGTTGAAAGCAATATATTAATGAATTCTACCTTAATTCTGGCAGGATCTGGTGCTAGGGTTTGGGTTTTGTCAGTATATTCTGTTTATCACTCAGCATTCCATTTCTAGTGGTTATCAGGAAGGCCACCAGGCTCCTGTGTCACATGGGAGTATGTTCCCATAACACACACCTGTGGGAATGGGAGCCTTGTTCAACAGCTTCTTTATAACTCCTTCATTTGTGACTGGGAATCTGATGGTTTTTCTCTTAAAGTTTGCTCTGAACACTGATTTTATTTCCTGTTTTTATAGGTGGTTGTATATTTAGTGTGTGTTTGTTTGATGATACAGTGTTTGTAGAGCTGCCCCATTATGTTCTCTGTGTGGTGGTACTGGCAGGTTCTTTAACTTCAGTCCTTGGTAGTGGTTTAAATTAATGTTGTCCATTCTTCATAACAAGTTAACTTCAGGAGTGAGGTGGGAAGGACTAGTCTGGATTTCAGGTTGGCCAGGGCCATGAGCACAAGGTTTGCAAGGAAGGATGTTGCTTAAACTGAGTGTTTTCCCAGGATTCAGGCCTTCCTGCCAGCTGTGCTTTTCCCAGTGTTTTCCCAGGATTCAGGCCTTCCTGCCAGCTGCTGACACGTGGAGCAGCTGCAGACAGATGTCACATACCAGGGATTGAACTGTAATTATTGGTTTGGCTGTTCCAGGGTGTGATTGCAGCAATGAGGGATGGCTTTGGCTTCATTAAGTGTGTGGACAGGGATGCTCGGATGTTCTTCCACTTCAGTGAGATCATGGATGGAAATCAGCTCCATATTTCTGATGAAGTAGAGTTCACCGTCGTTCCTGTAAGTGAGATGAAAACTCCTAGAAAATCCCAGCATTTAAGGAAATGGTGCACAGTCTGTCTCCAACCTGGTGGATCTCTTTTCCAGGATATGCTGTCTGCCCAAAGGAACCATGCCATAAGGATTAAAAAGCTTCCCAAGGGCACGGTTTCCTTCCACACCCAGTCAGAACATCGCTTCGTGGGCACTATAGACAAAGAAGCCACTCCAGCCAAAGCCACTAGCCCAAATAAAGGCAAAGAGAAGGTAATGCTCAGGATCTGCTTGTGAATCTCTGTTCTGCATTCCTGCCACTGCAGGCTGAGGCTGCTTCCTTAAAATCTCTAATTCAGCTGGGTTTGAAGCACTGTTCATTCTGTATAGATGGGAAGTACAGCTGATGAGAGCAGTCAGTGAAAATTAACTGCTCTGAACAAGATACTAAAGTATTGTTAATAGTCATTAATGATCATTGTTGTTGGGGATAATTTCCAGGAAATTGATGGGGAGTATCTTTCTACCTCTCAGTACACAAGATTCTAGATAGAATTATTAAGTTTCATGGGAAGAACCTCTTACTGTTTTGTTATATGGTTTTAAACAATGCCAGAATACTTAAAAGTTCCAATAAATGCTTCCTGGAATTGGTGGCAACTGGGATATTTTAAAAATACTGTCTGGCATCATTTAAAGCTCCTTACCCAGAGTTTGGTTGTTTTTTTGAGCAGTTAATGTAAAACCACTGAGACTCCAATGAGCAGTGCTTGAACTGTTCCTCAAGAGACCCTGATTGCTGAATTGTGACCTCTTGTTTTCAGGAAGCTGAGGATGGAATAATTGTGTATGATGACTGTGGAGTAAAACTGACCATTCCTTACCAGGCCAAGGATGTGGAAGGATCTACTAATCCCCAGATAGGAGATAAGGCAAGAGAATTAGGTGTACTATTGGGAAATACTGTTCTGGGCATTGTGGGGTGTGAGCTCCTCTTCATCTTTACTTGGAACAAGTGGAGGATGAGGCATTTGTGTGATATCACCTGGAATGTTGTGTTTAAATGAGTCAGTTATGTTTAAATGTTTGAATGGGTCAAAATACTTCTGTAACTAAAAAATACCCTCCAACCTGGTGATATATAGATTGAAATAGTGTCTTACTGTGTAAATGATGCTTTTTAAACAAAGAATTTTTACCACTAAGGAGACACTGCTTGTCAAGAGGAAATTAATTAGTGTAGAGACTAAGGTGGATATTGAAGAGGGAGAATATTCCCTCATGAGCATATTAGCCTGAGGGACAATGGAGAGGGAAAAGGCTTGGAGGAAGAGCAACAAAATCCTCAGGAGCCGTTCTAGTTACTGGTTATTGTCTCTAAAAACTGAAACAAGGAGTGAAGTGAAGCACATCCCACTGTGGGCCACTGCTGAGCAGTGTAGGGAAAGAAGGTGATCCCCATGGACAGAAAGTTTTTCATGTTTAAGGGGTGAAAAGCTGAGTGCTGGAGGCTGGCTTGCCTTGCAGCTGTCCCAGGTGTGGTGCTGCTCCCTGGAACGTAGGAAATGTCAGTGACTGATGTGGGGATGGGAGAGGAGTGACTGGGAAATGACTCCTGCAGAGCCCAGGTGCTGCTGCAGAGTTACACAGCCTCAAAATCAGTTTGGGTTTTTTTTTGGTGGTCCTGGCTTTCTTTGCATTTTTCTGTCTGGTGCTGATTGCCTTCTCTCCTGCAGGTTGAGTTCTGTGTGTGTGAAGTGAAGAGGACCGGGCTGCAGACGGCTGTTTCTGTCAGGATGCTGGGCCGCAACTACAGCTCCAAGAGGCTCTTGGGTTATGTGGCAGCCCTGAAAGATAACTTTGGGTTTATTGAAACAGCCAATCATGATAAGGAGATCTTCTTCCACTACAGGTGCGTGACAGTTTTATTATTTGATTGTGTGTCTGTTTGGGGGGAGCAGGAGTGTGTGGAGTTTTGTTGGGTTGAGTGTTAAACCCATTTGCACTTAACACACACACAGAATATTTATATATATTATTTTTTTAATATATTTATATATGTGCTTAGATATCTACAGTTTCATTTATCACCTCTGCTGGATTGATTCAGGCTTTTCTGTTAGTCAGCAGTCCTGGTGTTCTGTGCCTCTTAATTCCCAGGCCAAGAAATCCAGTTGTGCTCTGTATTTGAAATGGTTTTCTTTCCTGAATGGAGATTTCTTGTGAAGTGAGAGGGATTTAAAAAATTTTTGATAACTGATGTGGATGTTAGGTGAGCATCACTATTGTCATGTAAATAAAACTGTTTTTCATTCTGTTCCTGCAGTGAATATTGTGGTGATATCGACAGCCTGGAACTTGGAGACACTGTGGAATACAGCTTGTCAAAAGGCAAAGGAAACAAAGTTAGTGCAGAGAAAGTAAACAAAACACATGCAGGTAAGGCTGTACCTGGTGTTTTCTGCCTGCAGGGCTCTTGGTATGTGCTCAGGGGTAAAGTTTGTTAATGATCCATTTTCAATTGGAGCTGAGAGCAAGAAGATGCTCAGTGTGGGGTCATTGGTTCCCTGGAAGCTGCTGCCTGTGTTTGCAGAGAACAGACAAGCACAGGCCAACAGTTCTGTGCACAGCAGCAATTCTGTGAACTTTTAGTATCCTCATCCCTCCTCACCTGGGGGTTGTAAGGAGAGGCTGAGTGGCAGAACTGGCCAGATCAGTACCTGCACTAATTGTGCAGAATCTCCCAGGGGAAGGATTGCAGGAGCAGGGCAGATGGGGGAGGGGGGATGCATACTTGAAGACTATTGGATTATTAACATGAGTAGGGAATGTAATGGAAGAGAAAGGAAGGAAACACTTTGATTTGCTTTTCAAGCTTCCTGACCTTCAGTTTCTTGAGAAAATTTTTCTACGTCCATATATGATGTGTCAGTGTAATTTTGACTCAGTATCATGCAGTGGAAAATGTTGACTCCTGGTCAATCTGAATCACTTGTTTAAACCAGTTTTAAAATAAACTATGGTTAAAACATTCTGTTCTTCTGTCCTCTGTCTCTTTTCAGTGAATGGTATCACTGAAGAAGCTGATCCAACTGTTTACTCTGGTAAAGTAATTCGTCCCTTGAGGAGTGTAGATCCCACACAGACAGAGTACCAGGGCATGATTGAAGTCATGGAGGATGGTAAGATTGGTTCCTTTTAATTAAGTATTCTGTGCACAAGTTGAATCCATTGTAAATAAAGCTGTTGAAGATTTTATTCACACTGCTAAGGTGACTGTAAAAGCAGCATTTGTAATACTGGAAATGTGAAATCAGGTGGCAAAGGCCTCTCAGGTCTGTCTCATACTTTCCCCCCTAGGTGAGATGAAAGGAGAGGTCTATCCTTTTGGAATTGTTGGCATGGCAAACAAAGGTGACTGTCTGCAGAAGGGGGAGACAGTAAAGTTCCAGCTGTGTGTGCTGGGTCAGAACGGGCAGACCATGGCTGTGAACATCACCCCGTTCCGCAGGGCCACCGTGGAGTGTGTCAAGGACCAGGTGAGTGACTCTGGGCACCAGGGCCATGGGGCTGGCAACTGCTGCAGCTGGCACAGAGCAGCTGAGCACCACTTCAGCATGGAATTCAGGGAGTTGTGCCCAAATGGATTGCTCTGGACTCCAGCTCTAGGGAGCAGCTGTGGTAACCCAGGTTATGCCAGACTCTGGTGTGACTTGAGTAAAGGTGAGCTCAGGGTTTGATCTGAAACACCAGAACTGCTGGGCAGCAGATAATTCTTAAGATTTGGGTTTGAGATGTCCTAGAAATTGTTCTGACTGGTTTCTGCTACATAGAGTGTTTAAAAAGTGTTCAGAAAAACAAACAAAACATGCACGTACTTTGTTTCTGGAAGAAGCTTCTTCACAGCATTAAGCAGTCAGTGATTACAGCTCACCTGAAATGCAAAGAAAAAAATCAAAGAAAAAATCTTTGCCCTCATTGCATCTTGGAATGATTAAAAAGTTAAATGCTGCAAATGCTTTCTGTTTTTACAGATACCATGCAGCACTAATCTCCAGTCATTTATGGAGAGGCTGAATGAGTATTCCTGCCTTCTACATGAGTAGAATGGAAAATAGAAGTAAATAGCTTCTTATCCAAGTGACAGATTAAAAAAATGAGAGGTTGCTGCTGTGTAACTTCAGGGTGGAGTATGAGAGCTTGGGGCACTGCTCTTCTCTGTTTAGTACAGCTGCCAGGACTTGGGGGCAGTTTTCAGAACCTGTTCTATAGACTTTTGGATTTAAAAGTGACTTTACAATGCCAGCAAGAGTGCCTGGATTTCCAGAAGTTTCCAGACAGAATGTTCTGATCACTGTAGAAATTACATTTCTACTTCTATTAGTCACCATGGTTTTGAAGTTTTATTTAAAAGTAGTTAAACTACAGGGATGAGTAAGTTACTGCATCTGTCTGGATGCAGAGCAAATCAGTAACTTTGTGATGTGTTGTTTTTCAGTTTGGTTTCATTAACTATGAAGTTGGTGACAGCAAAAAGCTCTTCTTCCATGTCAAAGAAGTCCAGGATGGTGTGGAGCTCCAGGCTGGGGATGAAGTGGAGTTCTCTGTAATCCTGAACCAGCGCACAGGAAAATGCAGTGCCTGTAACGTGTGGCGTGTCTGGTGAGGCTTTGGGGTTGAAGGGATTGACCCTGGCACGGTGTCTGCATCCCAGCACAGCCCTGCAGGGACTGCCTGAGCTGGGTGTTCCCAGAACAGGAGCTCTGGGTTCCAGCTGGCTCCAGGAGCTGCACCTGAGGGCTCCCAGGGCATCCAGTGCAGGCTGCAGCAGCACTCCCAGCTCTTCCTAATTACAGATGGGTTGTTCTCTTTTCAACCTATTCTTAAACTCCTCCTGTAGCAGGAATTTATATTCAGCCTTGCAAATGGAAGTTAATGATAAGGAAACTGATGGCTTTCCTGTGTGGGTGCTTGGCCTCTGGCCAGCACAGTGCTGCCATCTCTTTCTTGAAGAGAAGCTTTAATTTTTAAAACGAAAACTCATATTTTAGAGACTCTTATTTTTTGCATGGATTTCTTACAAGTGATGGGTTTGGGGGTTTTTAAACTATATACACACTTGAAGAAAACTGCATAATTTGTATTTTGTTTATGCTTGAGATAGCACTTCAACAGTAACAGAAAGTTAATATTTTTGTCTCAAAATTCTGTGTTCCCATCATCTTCAAAGATGTTAATGCTCTGCCATGATATGCTGGCAATTTGCAGGCCTTTATTATTGCAGTTAAATCACAGAATGGGTTGGAAGAGGACTTAAAAAACCATCTCATTCCACTCCTGCCCTGGGAAGGGATGCCTGCCTCTATCCCAGGTTGCTCCAAGCCCCATCCAGCCTCGCCTTGGAGACTTCCAGGGATGGAGCAACCACAGCTTCTCAGGGCAGTAGAAATGCAGGAAACACTGGTTAGGTGTGCAGGAGAGCAAATACAACACCTCTGCTCCTTAAAGGGCACCTGAGAGCCCTGAGCTCCTGCAGAGTCCAGCGCGGACAGCAAGGTTTGGGGTGGGGCCAGGCTGCCAGCCGGGTCTGCTGTCACACTGCAGCAATTGTGCAGCCTGTATCTGCTCCAAATGACTGTGCCCAAGGCCTGTGGGAGCCTGGGTGCCCTCCCAGCCCGGGGTGACCGTGCCCTGCCTGTGCTCTCTTGCAGCGAAGGCGCCAAGGCCGTGGCTGCCCCGCGCCCCGACAGACTCGTGAACCGTTTAAAGAGCATCAACCTGGACGACGCCAACGCCCCGCGGCTCACGGTGCTCCGCCAGCCCCGGGGCCCCGACAACTCAAAGGTACAGACAGAGGGCAGCAGCACTGCAGGGGCTGCATGGCCAGGGAAATGCAGCGCTGCTGCCTCTGCCGGGCCTGGGCTGCCGGCACCTGCTGCGTTCTTGCAGGGGGCTCTGCTGTGTCAGTGCTCTGTGCTGGGCCTGCAGAGGAGCACACAGGAGAGGAGCAACCCACTGCTGCCTGTGTCAGAGCCTTTCTGTCGTGGTTTGTCTTGGCTGGCTTAGTTTGCTCCTCGTTTATAAAGCTCAGAGGGAGCAAGTGAGGTCCATTTGCCTAGACATGGCTTTCACACAACATTCTGCTGCTTCTTGATAAGCAGGAGAAAAGTGTCTGGAATCTCTGTGGTGTTTTGGACTACAAAGAACACCCCACAGAACCTGTTTTGTTGCTGTCTCTGTTTCTGAAGACAAACATGACTAATTAGAAAGGTGCTGCTTGGGTGGTGGAACAGACCAGGCTCTGCCTCAAAGCCCAGTGGCAGCGCCAGGTTCATGGCCGGACATGATGATTCTGAAGCCCTTTTGCAGTGTCAATAATTTCACCATTGTGTGATGCTGGAGCTGACAGTTGGTTCTGTTTTCCTTGCAGGGATTTGGTGCAGAGAGAAAGATCCGCCAGGCTGGTGTTATAGACTGATCCCAACCCCACGGCGACGTTGGGCCGTGCGGTGGGGCTGCCGAAGGGTACTGAATATCTCCCTGTTCACCCCTTCCTCCAAATTCTCAGAAGCTATTCCACCAATTTTAACACCTTCTCATGTTATGTTTAAAATTAAATTTACGAAACCATTTTAAATTTCTGCACAGTTGCATTCTGGAGAACTTTAAGGTGGCGCCTTATAGTATCACATTTTAGAAGCTTGTTTTGAATGGTGCATTTAACGCAACTGGTAACTGCAATCTCCATTGCCTCTGTGAGTAAACATAGACAGCTCTGCTCGGGCAGACCTTGTGGAATTCTGCACTACAATTATTATGCTTTATCCTTGTTTTTGGCCAAGGTTTATTATGCCTTAGTGCTCAGTTGCATTATCTTCCCAAGTGGAAGGGAAGACTCACTTCAGCTCACTCTGCTCAAATTCTGAGGAACATGTGAGGGTGGAATAAGTTCAGTTTCTATCAGATCTCCACAAACATTCAGATACCTTGAGTTGATGGCCAAATGTTACAGTGTTTTCCTAGTTCATTTAACTTGACTCCTTTAGCCAGTCCTTAGTGCAACTCTCTCCCAGGGTCGCTGGATTTTGTAGTGTTCTGGAACAGACAGTGCAGAATTTCATAAGGCTGAGGTGTGCCATCAGTGTGGTAATTTAAATATATTTAAAACAATGCACAAATCTGCTGCTGCTTAGAACACTGCAGCTTCTAAACCCAGTTTCTTTTACTGATTTAAATTTAAAAAGAAAGAAGTTGTGCCTGAAGTGGATACATTTTTTTTGTTCTTTTTGCAGCCGGCACCCAGTGTACTGTAAGAGAATAAATACTTAGGCTTTCCATAGCTGTATTGAGACTTTCATCAAGGTGAATAGTTGATGTCTGTGTGCTTTTTTTTTTTTAGTTTATTTTTTTGTTTGGGTTTTTTTTTTTTTTGGTTGGTTTTGGTTTTTTTCCTCTCCCCTGCCCCCTCCCTCCATTTCCCCAGTCACACTTTATCAAGCAAGAAAACGGAATGATTGGTCTAAGTATTACTTTAACCAAAAAGATCAGGAGTTACTTTTTGGAATAGAGGGCAGTACTGTGGTTTTGGTTTTCTTTTTTTTTTTGTTTTGTTTTTTGTTTTGGTTTGTTTTTTTTTGTTTGGTTTTCTTTTTTTTTTTGTTAATTTTATTTTTTTTCCATGTTACCTCTATTCTCAATTTAGGGTTTTCTTCTCTGGGAGATGCATTATCTTTGTAAAACAAAACATTGCTTTCTCCAATTTTTTTTTTCTGTTAATGGCAAAGAATGGAAATAGAATAAAGTTTTACTGATTTTGAAAAAAGCTTTGCTGTGCTCAGCCTCTTCTTTCCTCAGTGGGGGCTGTGTCAGGCCTGTGTTGTCCCCGTCACAGGCTCAGTCCTGGTGCCTCCAGTTCTCGGCATCCTCAGGGATTTCTGTGTTTTATTCCAGTTTTCACAAGTGGGGAGCTTCCCTGGAAAGGCCCCATCATCCACAGGACACTATTTATGCATTAAAACAAACAGCAGCACTCACTGGTTGCAGATTACATCACTTCAGCACCCGGCCCTGTTTGTGAGTTCTCTCTGCCGGCTCTGTTTGCAGGAGGGGTCAGTGGCTCCGTGCCTGTGCTCCCCACTGCTGGAATTCCCTTTCCCCAGTCCCTGCTCCCTCCTGGGATCGTCTCTTACCCTTCAAAGGCGAGCCGAGAGCGGGATGCTCACACTGCACTGACCCACCCAGCGCTGCCCAGCTCCCGCTGCTCAGTAACAAAAAAGCCTCTTAAAAAAAGCACCGAGTGACTGAAGCCGCTTTTCACACCGCGAGAGGCTCCGTGGCACCCCTGATGTAAAAACCGCAGGCTCTGGGTTGGTGCCGTTCCCGGTTTCAAGCCCCGTGGTTCGGCCTCGGTGCCGGTGCTGCCGTGTCCCTCCCTGTGCCCTTTGTGTCCCTTCTGTGTCCCTCCGTGTCCTGTGTCCCGCCGTGTCCCTCCATGTCCCCTCTGCGTCCCGCCTTGTCTCTCTCTGTCCCCTCCCATGTCCCTCTGTGTCTGTCCCATGTTCC
>VZTB01005935.1:25122-47377 GCA_013397245.1 Thryothorus ludovicianus | reverse complement strand
GGGGGAGCTCCCGGGGCCGAGGGCCCTGCCCGGGCCGGGCCGGAGCAGCGGCTCCGCCGCGGGGTCCCCGCGGGGCCCGGGGCTCTGCCGGCGGTGCCTGCCCCGCTCCGCCTCGGGCTGCCCAGAACAGCCGCGGGCACCCGGAAAGGGCAGCGCGGGTCCGTGCGGGGCGCGGGCTCTGCTCACGGGGAGGGCTTTTATCACAGTGTGTTTTATTCTTCTCCTCTTGGGGAATTTCTTTAAAGCAGCAGGAGTTCTGTGTTTTGTAACAAAGGATGACAGGGCTTCGAGTCTCATTTAAAATGGGATGGTTTGGGTGTGGTTTAAAATGTGATACTTTGGGTGATATTTAAAATACTGTAGTTTTAGATACTGGTAGGTTTTCATCAGAGATGGATGAGAATCACAAAATCCAGACTGGTTTGGGTTAGAAGGGCCCTTAAAGCTCATCCAGTTCCACCCCCTGCCATGGGCAGGGACACCTTCCTCTGTCCCAGGCTGCTCCCAGCCCCATCCAACCTGGCCTCGGACACTTCCAGGGATCCGGGGGCTGCCACAGCTCGTGTAGAACCAGCTGGAAAAGCTCCTCTGTCACTCCTAGCCGTGTTTTTATTATTCCTTTCGTTCTTGATGCGCATCCCCCGGGGCGGGCGGGAGCGGTGCGGGATGGGAGCGGTGCGGGATGGGCGGTGCGGGATGGGCAGGAGCGATGCGGGATGTGCAGGATGGGAGCGGTGTGGGGCAGGATGGGCAGGAGCAGTGCAGGGCTCACCCCCGGTGCCCGTGTGTTGCAGGACTCGTACCGCAAGCAGGTGGTGATCGATGGCGAGACGTGCCTGCTGGACATCCTGGACACTGCGGGGCAGGAGGAGTACAGCGCCATGAGGGACCAGTACATGAGGACAGGGGAGGGCTTCCTCTGCGTGTTCGCCATCAACAACAGCAAATCCTTCGCCGACATCAACCTCTACAGGTGCAGCTGGGGCTGCCCCGCCAGCAGGGGCACAGGGACAGGCCAGGGACACTGCAGGATGAGGCACTCAGGTGCCTGGGTGAAGGCTCAGTAACAGACAGATTAAATCTCCCACGTCTTTCAGAAGGTTTTGTCGTGTTCTGCGCCAATGCACAGAGTCCCAGAAAGGTTTGGGTTGGAAAGGACCTTAAAACTTATGTCATTCCACCCCTGCCGTGGGCAGGGACACTTTCCACTGTCCCAGGTTGCTCCAAGCCCTGTCCATCCTGGCCTTGGACACTTCCAGGCACCCAGAGGCAGCCTCAGCTTCTCAGAGATGTGCCAGGGCCTCATCACCACCTTCAGTCAGTTAAGACTGGGATGGGTTTTAGGGGATTTTGTGTTAATCATATCATCAATCCGTACCAAAATCTCCAAGGGGTGCCAGGAGAACAGTGTCAGACTCTTTTCAGTGGTGCCCAGGGACAGGACAAGAAGCAGTGGCCATAAACTGAACCACAAGAGGTTCCACCTCAACATGAGGAAAGACTTTTTTCTATGAGGGTGGCAGAGCCCTGGGAGTTGTAGAGTCTCCCTCTCTGGACCCATCCCAAACCCACCAGGTTGTGGTCACTTGTTCCAGGTGATCTTGCCTTGGCAGAGGGGTTGGACTGGGTGATCCCCAGAGGGCCCTTCCAACCCCAGCTGCTCTGGGATTCTGTGAATCAGATGCCATTTACAGCTACAGAATGTGATCTCTAAGCAAAAGGGTGAGAAATCCAGAGTGGAGTTATCCATGGGCAGAAAATGAAGTGTACAAAGTGCTTGGCCACTGCTGACCCCTGAGGCCCTGCTCACCTTTAATAGATTTTTATTAAAAAACAAAGCACAAGATTGTTTGAATACAGAACTAAACCAGTTTTTCTATTTAGAAAATAGCTCCTAATTTTTTTTTTTTTTTTTTTTAATTTGTCTTCCTAAAGAGAACAGATCAAGAGGGTAAAGGACTCGGATGACGTGCCCATGGTGCTGGTGGGGAACAAGTGTGATCTGCCCACGAGAACAGTGGACACAAAACAGGCCCAAGAATTGGCAAAAAGCTACGGAATCCCCTTCATAGAGACCTCTGCAAAAACGAGACAGGTGAGGGGCTCCCCCAGGGGCTGAGCTCTGCCTGGGAAATGCAGGAATGACATTTTCCCATGTGCTTTTGCCTTATTTACAGGAGAAGTATTTTTTCCATCCTTTTAAAGTTTTTAGCTTTTATTTCCCCACTCACTCTTAGCTTGGGAGAGTTCTGGGCTGAGCCAGTACAGGAATCACTTCAGACTTGTCCTGATTTCCTTTCAAATGGGTCATGTTCATAAATAACATAAAGAATAAAAAAAAATTCAACTCTTCTGAAGTTACTAAATAAAACTTAAAATCTAGCTAGGGAAAAAAAAAAACATGCTCAAAATAATAAACATAACTAAAACCAGTAGATGTAGAGATAAAGTGACCTAGATGGTTTTGTGGAAAATCACATAACACGAAAAAATAACAAAAAAGTTAAAAAAATTTCACCTTTACTGTTAAAACATTCAAAAAATACAACCACCAAAAACTCCTCTTAATAAACCTCCAAAACCATAAAAAACCTCCCAATAAGAAACAAATGCCTGCAAAATAATTCCTAAAAAATCATACTTATGTCTTAAATAAAAACCGCATTTGAATTATAATAAATAAATAACTTATTATAAAATCTCACAAAACCCACAGGAGAAATAGAAGCCCAGCTACTTTCTAGTGCTTCAAATTATGCTAAAAATTTGATTCCAGCCAATTTCAGCACTGCTCAGTGTTGGCAGAGAGAGCAGCAGAGCTTCAGCTGCTCTCCCTGGGGAGTGTCAGAGGCTGAGCTCGCTCACCCCAGACCTGCTGGGCTCTCTTGGCTCGTTAATGAAAGCCAATTAGCAGATTATGATTGCAGACAGAATTCCCCAGACTGGACTAATGGGCTTCTCCAAAGCCTCCTTGGCCACGTGGGTCTGTCCAGGCAGCCCTGAGTGCCCACAGAGGGGAACGGAGCAGGGCAGCTGCAGTTACTGAGCAGCAGCCAGGCACCCCTAAAGAGCTCAATTCTAAGAATTCTAAAATTAGGCAATGTTTCCTGCATGGAACTTCCCTCAGATACAGTTTTCCCTGTTTATTGAGGAGTCAGGAGAGGGTTTGGGGTGTCCCTGTGGGTTTTTTCCTCTTAGGAGCCACGGGATAAATTGGGTTTGTTTGCTGCTCTTCCTGCAGAATTGTGTCTTTCAAATCCATTAAGGTGTTCTGGGATGGACAGATCAGGGATTTCAAAAGCTCCAGGGGAGAAAATACCTGACCTTGTGTTTGCATTCAGGGTGTGGAAGATGCTTTTTACACCCTGGTGAGGGAGATCCGGCAGTACCGGATGAAGAAGCTCAACAGCAGCGAGGATGGGAACCAGGGCTGCATGGGACTGTCCTGCCTTGTCATGTGAGAAGGTGAGCAGCAGCTCCACTCCTCCACTGCCTGCCTGTCTCTGTGCCTTCCAGCAGCTGATAAGTGTGCTTTAGGAATGCTGGTTGCTGTAGGTGGGGTTTTCCCCTATTAAATTTCCCCTATGGATTCCCAGAGATTCGGACCCTGCAATGTTTTGATGCTCAAAAAAGAAAAATTCACCTCTAAGCTGGTGACAGATTAAGAAAAGGAGTTTTCGTTCTCGTCACTCTTTTGGCTGATGGGTGGATGGAACAAGAGGATCTTTAAGGCTGCTTCCAACCCAAAACATTCCATGATTTCCACCAGTTTCAATGGTGTGATTTTCTGTGTCGTTCCTTTCTGTCTCCTTCCTTTGGGAAACCATTGGGACTGTTTGGGGAAGGTGTAATTTCTGAAGAAACACCTTGAAAGAGGGGTGTGCACAGCCGTGCTCCTGAGTGATTGCCTCCTGCACAGCCTCCCTTGAGCTGTGTTCCTCTGGAACGTGCTGATTCCAGGATTAATTAAAATAAAATGCTGCAAACAAAGAAATCTGAATTCCCAGCTGAGGGGAATTTCTTTCAACAATTCCCTGAAAGATGTTGCTGGTGACTGTGAGAACAGACCAGCTCAGGACTTGCCCTGCTGCACTGCAGATCCACCCCAGAGAGGGACAGAGCTAATTAGTGCTAATTGGAGGTGCCTTTCTGTTCCAGATGCCAGGAAAACGTGGTTCAGGTGCAGCTGCTGGACGAGCCTCACTCTCCTGTGCTGCCTCTCCTGCTGATGCCTGCAGTGTTTTGGTGCCAGTGGCAGGCTCTGGGCACAGAGTTAATTAGCACAAGGTCCTTCTCCGTGCTCCATCTGAAGAGATCATCCATGGCATCTACCTCCCTGCTCAGCTCACGGAGCAGCAGCATCTCTGGATGTGCTGGGATTCTTTTCTCACTGGGTTACCTGGGTTTGTTCACGAGGAAAACCAGTCACAAAAGTGAACTATAGAGACTAAATGCTGTGAAAAAGATGACACTTTACCTCTAGAGTAAAAGCTAGAAGTGCTGTGTGTCCCCTGTCTGTTGGATTCCGTGCAGTGCTGTCAGAGGAGTGGCACTCAGAGTAATGTCACACGGGGTTTGTGCCACCAGGAGTGCCCCTGTCCCCTCTCAGCTGGGTGTCTGCTCTCTGTGCACCTGTACAGCAAAAGTGCAACATCTCCAGTGCCAGGAGTGCCACCTACCTGATCCTCCATTTCTGTAATAAAAAGGAAAACCTTTCCCAACTAAGTGCCTGTTTGCTAAGAAGATTTGAAGTTGTCCCTTGGGTTGAGGAAAACCCCAAGGACTGGAATTTCTTGGGAGCTCATTGTTTCAAGCAGGCAAGTGTGGTGTGGGTGATCTGTGCCTGACAGGACCCTCCAGCAGGAATTTGGAGGCTGGAAGGTCCAGCAGGCACCTGAGACTCTTGGACAAGGGAGGGGACACACTGCATCTGTATTTTACTTTCTTTGTGGGTGGAGCAGTTTATATTCTGTATTGTTTTCCTGCAGCATTCAGATCTCTTCCAAGTTGGACCAAACCTGTCAGCTGTTCATTTTTAACATGAACTGCCAACATTTCTGGGCAGCCTCTCACTAATTAATCTGGTAACTGGAGGTTGCTTTGGACAGCTGCTATTCAGCTCTCTCTGTAACTTGCAAATTGTTTTATTCTGAATTATTTTCTTAACACAGACTGTAAAGAGTCTCTTCCAAATGTGTCTAGACTGTAAAATGTAGTTGGAGTTTCCTTGTCAGGGAAGGGGTGTGGGGAGGTTGGGGTTGACTCTGTCAGGGCTGCAGAAAGTGGCTGCTCCATCCCTGGCAGTGCCCAAGGCCAGGCTGGATGGGGCTTGGAGCAGCCTGGGACAGTGGAAGGTGTCTCTGCCCATGGCAGGGGGTGGAACTGGATGAATTTTAAGGTCCCTTCCAACCCAAACCTTTCTGGGATTCTGTGATGAGGGGGAGAAGGCTGAGAGCTGCCACAGAGACCTGAGCCAGCTTCTGATTGCAGCATCCTTGCAAAATGAGGAAGGAAATGAGTTCAGGGATGGCTTCACAGGAGGTGTGGGACAGACTGCTGGGAATGCTGGGCTCACCCTGGCAGCCTCCAGCTGAGGGAATTGTGAGCAGTGCCCAGAGCAAAGCCCGGGGGGTGCCAGGGTGTGGGACCCTGCCCTGGCCTGGCCCCCAGTTCAGCCCCGGGAGCAGCAGGGAGCCCTGAGCCAACAGAGGGAGCATTCAGCCAGCCCAGCCCAGCAGGGCACTGCTGCAGCCTCAGCTTCAGGTTGTTGGTGTCAGTCACATCTTAATTTGGAGGGCTCGATTTCAAGTGGAGATTAGAAATCAGTAAACAGAGAGAGAAGAATTTTTTTCCTTTTAATGTTGCTTCCTTCACTACTTACAGTCTTAATTCTCTTCTGGGAATGAAGAGGATCAATCTGCATCACATTTTCTTTATCTGTGATAATCCTTATAAATACTTTTTTCAATTTATTTTAACTTTGACTGACATGACTGGTAAGAATTAAACCCACAAAAAAATTAACGTAAAATATTATTTTCCAGCAACATGCACACAATGGTGGGCAGAACTGTGGGGACCATTGGCTGTGGCTCAAGTTCAGTTTGTCTGATGTTGCCCAGAGCAGCTGTGGCTGCCCCATCCCTCCCTGGAAGTGTTCAAGGCCAGGATGGAGCAGCCCAGGACAGTGGAAGGTTTCCCTGCCCATGGGATGAGCCTCAAGGCCCCTTCCAGCCCAAACCATCCCATGACTGATCTCCTGCTGCAGGTTAAAGGTGGCAGAGCTGCCCCCACTGCACAGGCAGGGCTCAGCCAGCTCTGTGAGGGAGAGTTTTCTGTGCAAGCCTTCCCTGTGGCAGGGGATGAGGGCAGGGCTGTGGCAGGCAATGGAAACAGCCCTGGGAAATGAGAAAAAGCTTTTGGGATGCACATGTGGCCACGTAGAGCCAGCAGGAGAGGCAGTGTGGAGTTTGTGAGGAAACAAATTCTGTCCTGCAGGTCTGTAGTTGGGGTTTGATTCCTTGGGAAAGGCAGGAATTTGTTTCCTGGCCAGAGCACTGTGGCCATGGGAAGCCTCTGGCATTTGATATTTGAAGGCTGTGTGGTCAACCTGGGGAATTATTTGGATGGAGGTTCATCACAGCAATGCTCCACACTGCTCAGCATGTTCTGGTTGGCATTCAGATGTACCAGCTGTAGCTCCAAAAGCTGGGAATTCCCAGAAATGTCTGGGAACTGACTGGAAAATGCATCTGCCTCTCTTTGCTGTTCCCTTTCTCTTGGGCTCTATAAAACACCTGAAAAGGGAAGAAGCCCTGGTGAGGATAGATCTGTATTAGTGTCACCTTTGGAACCTTTAGAAGGGTTTTTAGGATTTTTCTCAGTTTTTAGGATGCTGCAGAGCTGACCTGCACAGGTGATACTCCCATCTCCAGCAGTGTAGTTCCAAATCCAGCAAAAAATACAAAATCAGGGTGTTGTACTTGTCAGGAGTGTGAACTCAATGGTTGTAGTTTGTTTCCAGCTGTCTCACAGAGAACTCTGGGTTTGGTGGCAGCCAAGAACTGGAAGGACAAAACCCTGTGAACTTTTGGGAAAATTATTTAGACGATAAAGCATAGAAGGTTTTGCACAAGACAGGTCCCTGGAAAAGGTGTTTTAGTAAATTTGGTGCAAATATTGTTATTTAGAACAGCACGACTCTGCACTACTGCCAAGCTGATTTCACTGCCCTGACTGGGCAGAACAGACATGAACAACTTTTGAGGTAAAATATTAAAAAAGGGCAAAGCTCTTGTTCAGAACTTCCAAGTGCCAATGACTGTGAGCAATGTTTGTGTAGCTGTGGCTGAGCTCAGCTCTGCCAGCAGCCCCTGGAACTCGGGGGTTGTTCCTCTCTCTGTCCCCACTCCCTGGTCTCAAACAATTGCTCAGATTCTGTCCTTGTCCTTGCTAGGACTTTGGATTTTAACCAGGATCTTTAAGTTGCCATCATTTTTAGTGCAGCTCAGGCTTGGAATTGGATTTCAAGCAGCCTCAGGCCTGTGGGGGAAGGAGGGCAGTGGAAGTTTGAGTCACATTCTGACCTGTCTGTGCTCCTCAAAAACCTCAAACCTCGAGTGTCTGCCTGTGTGTAACCCTCAGGAGGGTGGGGAAATGTTGGGATCTGGATTTTTAACCCAAGGGCTAATTTGTTGTTACTTTGTTTAATTATTTGCTTCCAATAATGCATCTCTTTTGGTTTGAATTGAAGTAAATTATTTTGCTTCTTAAATAACTTTTTTAAAGAATAAACTTTGAATTCTTTGGTTGTTTTCTTTGGGTTCTGAGCACGGGATCCATGAGTGGGTTGCAGGAGGTTTATCACAGTGCCCTCTGCTTTGTCTGTGGGGTGGGATTTACTCCATTCTGCCATGGGGCAGGGTCAGATCTATCACAGATGTGCCCTAGAGCATCAATGAGCAGTGAGGGGGGCCCTGGGATCTGCCACAGGCGTGGTCCAGAGTCCAGTTTTAATGACTTCACCATTCTGCATCTTGCTGCTGCTAAATCTCTGTGCAGTGGGGTCCCTCGTGCTGACTCACATTAAAAATTGGAGAGGGAAACTTCTTTACTTGATATTCCATTGGCAAAACCAGCTATTAAGTTACTGCTGTGCTCAAATCATGCTCTGTTAGGCTTTTAAATTGCTTGATTCAATCTTCCAAAATACTTCCCTGCTGCCTTCCCTCCTGCAAGAAGCCAAATTGTGCCAGGCCACACACCCAGTAAATGTGTTCAGGGGTTTTTCTGCTCATGTATTTCAGGCATCTGAAAACTGGAGTCCAACCTGTGTTTTGTGCCAGGAATTTAAAAACAGACCCCCAGGGACAGGAGCCCCCAGCTCCTGGCACTGGAGCTGCAGCAGCCACTGCCTGTCCCCAGAGGATTCCCACCCTGGCTTTGGGTGGCTGCTGAACCCCCAGCGTTTCTGCCCTGCTCTGGGCATTTCCCTGCCATGGCTTTGTTCCTGGCCCTACAGAGCTGCTCCCTGCTGGGGAATTGGCTTTGGTTGTGCCCTGGAGCTGCTTGCATCCTGCAGGATGTGTGCAGGGGTGACCCAGAGCAAGGTGGGGACACAAGAATTTGCTGAGGGGTTTCCCCAGTGCTGGGTGAGCTGATCAAAGGCTCAGCCAGGAGTGCCCTGGTGAGATCCACATTATCCCCTCTCTGCTCATACTCCTCCTCTTGAGGAATTGTCCTGGTTTAGGGCAAATTTGGGAGAGGGGAAAAAAAATTTCCTTGGAAGAAAGTGGAAAAAGTTGTTTATTTAACAGTCAAAGCACTCCCCAGCACAACAAATGAAGGAACANGCCAAAAACTGACAAAAAGCAAAGAAGAGCTCTGTCCCACCATCCACACTGCAGCCAGCACAGGCCGTGTGTGAAGGAAAGCTGAAAACTCTGATCTTTATGTTTAGAAAACAACCACCTCAGACATTCCACTGTGCCTCCTTCACTCTCAGATCCAATTTTTAAAGGTACAACACTTATTTCTGAGCTAAATAGATGAATGGGGATACAATTCAGCATCAACCCAGGACAGGAATTTAAACCATTTTCTAGCAAAGCTTGCGCCATGGCCTGTGTTTCTGTGGATGCAAGCTGGAGGAAGACCCTGCTCAGCAACTCCACTGCCAAATTCCTGGCACGTCCAGCCCCCTTCCCTTGGCTGGACATGGGCAGGAGGAGGGCAGCTCAGAGGTTGAAGTGTGGGGGAGCCTCTGGGTGTGAATCACTCCCTTTCCAGCTGAAAAAGAGTGGGAAGGCTGACACAGTGCTTGTGCCAGTCCTCGAGTTTGCACAGGCCCCGGGTCTAACTTTAGCACAGAGTGCCCAGGCTTGACTCAGATTTCCACCCTGAGCCCACCCAAGCTGACCCTGTGATTAAAAAAGCTGAGGGATCAAGACACGATCGAGATTCTTCTCTTGAGGAAGATGACCTCTGTATCGTAAAGGTCATTTTTGGTTTCAGATGTTAACACCAATATCTTGATGTATCCGTGAGGGTTAAGGGCACATATAGTTCTTGTGGGAGAGCAAACAAGCAGGAGACAAATTTATGGACCTTGAATGAAACAAAAATGTGGTGTGGAGAATCTCAAACTTAGGGATGGGAGGGAGCAAGAAGAATTCAGAATCTGAAGATTTTATCAGCATGAGAGGGAGACCAAAGCTGTACCAGCATCCCAGCTTTGCCCTGGTGCTGCACCTCTGCAGATTGGAGAGAGGGAAATTTCTATTCTTGGGGAATAGCAGGGAAGTGGGGGTAAAATTCCCCAAATTCTGGAGAATTCTCAATTGTCACCCAGCTTGTTTCGAAGTTGTGCCCATCCAAAAGTGGGCACATCTCTTCCAGAGAGTTTCTGCATGCTGTGGAAATTATCTCAGCTGGAGAAGCTGAGAACAGATCTCAGCTCACCTCACTTCACTGGCTGTGCCACAAGATTCCTGTGCTAAGGACAAAATCCATGGCTGGTTATTTCCAGCTCTGTATTTTATTTTATTTGTGCTGGTGGCTCTCTCTCACCTATTCCAGCCTTCTTGGACAAGACCTTTCCACAGCTGTTCCTGCAAGATGTGGCACAGGATGGAAGCACCTTTAATTCCAGATAATGGTGTCTGTTCCAGGTGGTTTTCCTGTTCCCTTCAATGCTCTGACCAAAGCCACCCTTTAAACCAGAGCCAGACTCTGCCCAAATGCCTTGTCCTATTCCAGGGCAGTTTTCCAACACCATCAAGAATCGAAGCACAAACAAACAGGGAATGACTCTTGTTTCACACCAGAACTATTTTATCCTCCTGACCTGCTCAGTTTCACCAATTCCCACCAGAAGTCTGAATCAGCAGCTCAGAGTTATCCTGGAAACACACAGGACACAACAAATTCTGGCCTTTCTCTTCACACAGGAAGTGTTTTCCAGCTGCAGGTGAGATCTGAAGAAGGTTTGAGGACACCCCAAAGGAGGATACAGCCCCCAAAGCCAATGTGCTGGAAACAACCTGCCTCAAAAGAAGCCAGGAGGTGCCTCCCAACCCCAGAGCTGCTCTGCCAGACCCAAGCTCGAGGCAGGAGTTCCCTGGCCCATCTTGGGCTTGACTGAGAGCTGCTCTCTGTCAGATACACCTTGGTTGTGGCTCACCATGTACAGAACTGATTATCAGATAAACATCATGACACAAAGCTTGAAAAAGGCAGTTCCTGGAAAGCTCAGGAACAAACTGTGACTCCTTGCACCTTCCTTTTATTTGTTGGATTCAGCTGGGAAGAAGTGAGGACACCTGGGCAACCCTGTTGGTAAAACCCAGGCCTTCAAACAGATCCCTCCCTCAGGAAAAATCTCTGAACAGCCCAGGTGAGAGCACGTGGTTTGCACCTATCCACAGCCCTGTTCTGTTTGGGAATTTCCTTTAAACCTTTAGTTCAGCACAGAAGGCACCAGGTTTAGTCTCTCTTAAAAGACTGAATTCCACGAACCACATTAGAAAGGTGCAGCTGCCCTGGCAAGCAGAAATCTGGCCACACACCACCTGACACTCCACAACATGTAAAATGCAAACCTGACTTAAAGAAAAAGATTAATTAAATTTGAGCCCTGCTTTCACCTGTTTCAGTGCAAGTGCTCGTGGCTGCACTTTAAATAGTCCCAGAGTTGATCTCCACTCTCCTTTTAGAGTGGGAGAGTCTGATTACAGGGAAGGGAAAGCAGTAAAATTAGTGTTGGGCTGCCAGGCAGTCACTTGGCCCCTTGTGCTCGGGGACTCTCGGGTGTTATTGAGGCTCTGCAAACACTGCCACGATGTCCCGGGTGAGAATTCCAGGTAGGTGGGAAAGCCAAGTGTGAGCCAAGGAGCCACAGGGCAGGTTCCAGGCCCACTGCCTTGGAAATTTGGATGTGTGGTGTCCAGGGGACCTCACAGGGGCCTTTGGGCATTTTTCTTCCTGCTTGGAGATGTGTTTGGATAGTGCAGTAAAGAAATTGTGTTATTGTTTAAATATCACTCTGCTTGTACTGAAGGAAAGGACTGTTTCTCCTGCAGTGAAATGTGTCTGTAACGGCATCATAAAATCCCTGTGGAAGGGCTCAGAGGGATTTCAGGAATCTCTGGCCAGCCTGGTGAAGCTCAGACGTGGGGAGCTGCAGCCCTGAGGGATGGGAGCAGGAGCTGGGCAGCAGGAGCAGGGCCAGCCAGGCTCTGCAGGACACTGCAGGGGGACATGTGGCAGGTGACTGCAGAGCCCTGAGTGATAACAGCGCCCAAGAGCCTGATAGGAGTGCTTGGAATTGCAGGGCTGTGGTGTGAGAGACGCTGTCCTAGCACATGAAGCTGGTGTTAAAGCCTGGCCCTGCACTGTCAGGGGGAGGTTGTGAACCTTCCTGAGTGTAATTTTCATCCACTAAAGAGGTGAAAGGTCGAAGGAAACATTTCTGGGATGCTTTGTTGGCAAATGAATACGAGGAGTCAGGGCTGTGGAGCTCTGCAGGCTGAGCTGCCAGAGCTGCAGCCTGGGGTGCTGCTCACATGGAAAGGGCAGGGGCTGCACCCTCAGAATGCTGCTGGCACCCTGTGACCAGCACTGGGCATCTGGGAGAGCAGTGCCTCAGCTGCCTGATCCTCTTGGGGAATAAAGGGAGCTGTGACTGCAGGGGGATGGAACTCGGCATCTCTGAAATGACCACCCAACCTCAGGGCCACAGAGGAGGGCGAGTCAAGGGTGAAAAATAGCAAAGGCTGGTGCTCTGAGCCTCCGGAATATCTGCTAGCCTGGTCAGCAGGGGGAGGCTGTGCTGCCCTCCCTGTGTCCCTGCAGGTGCAGGGAGAGCCCTTCCAGGCCAGCTCAGCCTTAGCTCAGGACTGGCACCTGGCAGGCTCTGGTGGTGTGGAGTGACAGGATTGGGCTCTAGGGAATGCTGCCCCTTTGGCACTGCAGGGAAAGCTGGGACTGAGTCAGGCAGAAGCTGAGCCAGAGCCACGCTGGGGTGGAGCTGCAGTGGGGTTTGGGTCCAGCTGAGGCATCACCGAGGCTGTCGTGGGACAGGCAATGCAGAACTTCCCTCTTTGTGTTCCTCAAAGTGACAACTTCTTCTCTGCCTTTTCCTTCCAGTACCTAAAGGGGCCACAAGAAGGCTGGAGGGACTCTCACGAGGGCTGGGAATGGCAGGACAAGGGGGAGTGGTTTTAAGCCAAAGGAGAATGGGTTTAGATGGGTTATTGGGAAAGAATTCCCCCCTGTGAGGGTGGGCAGGCCCTGGCACAGGGTGCCCAGAGCAGCTGTGGCTGCCCCTGGATCCCTGGCAGTGTCCAAGGCCAGGCTGGATGGGGCTTGGAGCAGCCTGGGATGGTGGAAGGTGTCCCTCACACTCAGATGAGCTTTAAAGTCCCTTCCAACCCAAACCATTCTAGGATTCTATGATTCCTTTATAAGTGGAAGGTGTGGAAGGCTTTGGCTAAACTTGTATTTTGGCTGATCCTTTTAAAAGACTGATGAGGTAATAAAACAAAAGGGCTCAGATTTTGAGGGGCTGATCACAACAGCTTTCATTTTATCTCTGTTTTATCTCGAACAGCAGAACACAAACGTGAGTATTGCTGGGTTTCTCTGTGCTCTGCTGTGTTACTGCCTAGACATGATCACTGGAACCAAGCAGCAGTTACATGATCATGTAGATCAAGTAGAGCATGTAGATTATATAGATTATATAGAGCATGTAGATCATGTAGATCATGTAGATTATATAGATCATATAGAGCATGTAGATCATGTAGATCAAGTAGATAATGTAGATTATATAGAGCATGTATATCATGTAGATCATGTAGATAATGTAGATCATATAGAGCATGTAGATCATGTAGATCAAGCAGATCATGATCATGGTGATCTTTCAGCAGCTGGGGAAATGCTATTTCCTGGCAGTGCCAGCCCTGCCCATCGGTGTCACACAGAACGGTCCCATCTTTTCTGATACAGCACCAAAATATGCAATTTGTTAAATACCATTCTGGCACCCTGAGTGCTGTTGAGAACCCTTTGTCCGTTCTGCTTTGGTCCTCACCTGTGACCATGTCCTGTGTGACACTCGATGGTGACGTCCATCCTTGGGGACTGATCCTCACCTTGCTTTGTGTCGAGCTGCCAAAACCTGCTCAGTGCCCCTGTGCTGCCATGCAAACATCTGCTTCTGGGACCTGCTGCCAGCAGAACCCTTGAGTTCTTGTTTATGGAGTTTTGTTGGCAGTGGAAGGGTTTTTAACCTTCCTTGTCCTCCTCCACACAGCTCCTGCCAGCCCTGTGGTGGCTCTGGCACCTTTGCAGCACGATGCACATGCTGGGCTGGGAGTGCCCGGCTGGGGCTGCCCTGGGATGGTGGGAGCTGAGTGCTCGGGCTGCCAGCTCTGCCCCATCCTTACCTCTGTCTTCCCCTGACTGCTGCAGCAAGTGGATTTCAGGCTCCTTGGAACTGCAAGGGCTCCACCAACTTTCCCCTCTTCCACCCAGTGCATGCTCCCCTAACTGCCCTTCCCAAGGACCTGCTTCTCTCTGGGCCTTTTGGCAGCATTCTTGGGCTGTATTTACTTTTCCTGCTGTGCTGGGGATATCAAGGTATGTCTCCAGCCCACCAGGAGCAAAAATCTGCTGCAAATTTGGGAGGTGGCTCAGAGTCTCCTCTAGGGTGTGGGAGCCATGAGGAAATGGCAGCTGAGCACGGAGCTGCCTGCAAGGGGCACCTCCCTGCTCCAGGGGCTGGGAATCAGCTCCCTGGGGACACTGAACTCCTCTTTGCAGAGATGGACGAGTCCCTGCGCTCCTTCGCCGAGAAGGTCTTTGCCTCCGAGGTGAAGGATGAGGAGGTCAGGGGGGAAATCTCTCATTTTGATGTGGAAGATATCTGCCCCATCTCCCGCCAGGAAATGACACTGCACATGATGATGCAGGAGGCCAGTACCACAGTGGAAAAGCGGTGAGTTCCCAGGGGCCTGGGCGAGGACAGGAGCACAGCCTGCACCTCCTGGCCAGACAAGCAGGGGGGATGTAAATCAAGGCCCTTGGGCACAGCTCACCACACCTGTGGAATAAATCCTTGATAATCCCAGAGCATCTGTCAGGTACTCCAGGATTTCCTCTCCAACTGTTTCTACTGTTGGACAGAAAGACACCCTTGGCCTGTTCCCTGGGTGTCAGCACAGTAATGGCCACAGAGCTGCTGGGGAGGGAGATTTGGGGGCTCTGGAAAGATGCAACTCCCAAAGTCTGTGGCTACCTTGTGTGCTGTGGCCTGTGCTTCTGGCAGTGCCTGTTTAAGGTGCTCAGAGACCATCAGTGAGCTGGTTTGTGTTTGTGCTGTGCTCAGGGATCACTGCTGAGCTGCTTTGTGTTTGTGCTGTGCTCAGGGATCACTGCTGAGCTGGTTTGTGTTTGTGCTGTGCTCAGGGATCTCCAGTGAGCTGGTTTGTGTTTGTGCTGTGCTCAGGGATCTCCAGTGAGCTGGTTTGTGTTTGTGCTGTGCTCAGGGATCTCCAGTGAGCTGGTTTGTGTTTGTGCTGTGCCCAGGGATCTGCAGTGAGCTGGACCATGCTGTGCACAGCTGGAACATGGCTGTGGGAAGTGCCCCTGGCCCTGCACTGGTGTGTGACCATGAGTGGGGCTCTTTGCCTGAGCCTTTCCTCTGTAGCAGGAAGAAGCTGATCCGCATGAAGACGACTGTGCTGCCACTGCCCATGGCTGCAGGGTCTGTACCCAGGCTGCCTGTCACCGAGGAGGCCATTGCCACCTGCCCCCAGTACCAGTCTGTGCCCGATTTCCAGCGGGTGCAGATCACTGGGGATTATGCCTCTGGGGTAGGTGCTTCCGTGGCTGCTCCCTTTCCATACTGACTGCCCCTCAGTCCTGCCTGTCCCTCAGCAGTGTCAGACACAGGAGTCTGTACCAGCTGAATGGGGAGGGTGTGTCCCAGCTCAGTCTGTTCCTCACAAGCATCTGGGGGTGCCCTGCAGCATCCCTGGGGATCCAGAGCTGAATTCCTTAACAGGAGCTCTGAGATGCTGCATATTCCCATGGGATACTCCAGGGAGAGCCTGGCAGGGCAGGCTGTGCTCTGTCACATCCTCTCTGCTTGCTGTCTCATCTCTGTCTGTCTCAGGTCTGTGCACATCCAAGGATCCCAGAACAGCTGAGGGAGGTCAGCAAGCCCCTGGTACAGGCAGGGTCACCTAGACCAGCACTCTTATCACATCCCATGCTAATCCTGCCTCCCTCTCCTCCTCAGCCTCCTATTACATTTGTGCTGCTTCTAAGAAGCTGCTGGAGGGTTGCTCAGCCTGGAGCTGCATGGCAGAGGGGATCTGGAAACCCCTCCCTGCTCAGGCACTGAGGCATCTGTCAGGTACTTGACAGTCCCAGCTGGGAGTGCTGGTTTCCCAACCTACTCCACTCCAGCCTCTTCTGACTGCCCAAAACACTTGTCTGTGCAGTAAATCAAAAATCATTGACACACAGGGTTAGTGCATGTTGTTTTTCCTGCTTCAGTTTCAGCCTAGGCTCCAAAAATAGCTTTAGTGTTTTGCCCAGGCCTGGCTTCCATTTCAGGGTCAATTACTGATTACAGTGAGGAATGTTAGAAGGGCTGACATCAGAATTCACTGGTTCTGCAACCAGGAACTTCCCTTTGTCATGCCTGGGTCTCTGCCTATCATCCCTTCCTTGTCCTGCTCAGGCAGAGCAGTGGGACATTGATATGATTTGATACCTGTTATGATGAGATAAATGAGATATGATATGATATCGTGATATGATTATATGATATTACAAGAAAGTTGGAGGGGGACTTTTTACAATACTGTGTAGTGACAGGACAAGGGACAGGGTTAGATGGGATATTGGGAAGGAATCCTTCCCTGTGAGGGGTGGGCAGCCCCTGGCACAGGGTACCCAGAGCAGCTGTGGCTGCCCCTGGATCCCTGGAAGTGCCCAAGACCAGGCTGGACAGGGCTGGGAGCAGCCTGGGAGAGTGGAATGTGTCCCTGCCCACAGCAGGGGCTGGAACAGGATAAGATTTAGGATCCCTTCCAGCCCAAACCATTTCTTGACATTTATCCTGCCATGACCAAAATCTCCCTCCACCTGGGTGCCCCGGGTGACTCTTGGGCACAGCTGTGTTCCAGCTGTGTGGTGGCCTTCAGCACTCCTCCCTTGCAGGTGACAGTGGAAGATTTTGAGGTGGTGTGCCGAGGCCTGTACCGGGCGCTGTGCATCCGGGAGAAGAACATGCAGCAGTCTCTGCAGAGGTTCCCCAAGACACCCTCGCAGTACCTGCGCACCATCGAGGGCGAGCCCTGGAAACCGAGTGACGTGGGCCCAGGTACCTCCAGGGGCTTCCTCTGCCTTCAGCTCGGGGCAGGGCTCGGGACAGGCTCCTGTCCAGGCCCCCTCCTCGGTGTCACAGTGGTGGGGTGTCCCGCCTGTTGCGTGGGGTGTGAGAACAAGGCAAGCCTGGGAGGTTTGGGCTGGCAGCCTTATGGAATTCTCCTTTTGGCTGCAGTGTTCAACCCGCCAGTGAAGGAAGGACAGGATCCCTTTGACACTGGGAACCTCCCTGAGGACCTGGGATACCACGTGCAGATGAAGGATGGGATAGTTTATGTCTACGCAGACAAGGCAGCGGCTGAGAGGAATGAGCCAAAGGATCTGCCCTACCCCAACCTCGAGCACTTCATCGATGACATGAACTTCCTCTTGGTCCTGATTGCACAGGGCCCTGTGTAAGTGCACAACCCACCAGGTCCTGCCTTGGTGGGCAGAGGGGAGGTCAGGGCAGCCCCCTCCCCTTCCTGGGAACAGGGAGGAACCTGCTGGTGACACACCTGGCTGCCCAAGTGTCCTCAGCCCTTGTTAGCCCTCTTGACTTGGGTCTAAAGCAAAGCAGCACTTGGGCTGGAGAGAGGACCTGCAGGTAGGCTCCCAGCTGGCCAGCCTTCCTTCAGAGCTCTGGAACAGAACCAGGGGAGGAACCTCAGGGAAGTGGAGCTGGCCAGCACAAGCTCCTCCACCCCAGGTGGGATCTGTGTCCCCATGCCGAGGGGTGAGGACCCCAGTGACCATTCTGCCCTTTGCTCTCCCCAGGAAGACCTACGCTCACCGGCGCCTCAAGTTCCTCTCGTCCAAGTTCCAAGTGCACGAAATGCTCAATGAGATGGAGGAGATGAAGGAGCTGAAGAACAACCCCCACCGTGACTTCTACAACTGCAGGAAGGTAAAAGGCAAGGCTTAGAGCCCCAGGGACCCTGGAGAGGAGCTGTCATGGTGCCTGCCCCTCCCTGGGAACTGGGTGTTAGAGTCCATGTCTGTAGCAGCAGCATTGCTCCTGTGAATGGGAATGTGCTGCCTTCAATGCTCTTGGCAAAGTTGTGCCCTCTGGCTGTGTTCACTCCAGGACTGAGCCCTGCTTCTCATACCACGTGCTCGCCTGAGGGGTTTTTTCACCTCCCTGGGATGGTACCCAAGTGTCCCATCTTGAAGCTGTCCCTCTGCTTTCCCAGGTGGACACGCACATCCATGCTGCAGCCTGCATGAACCAGAAGCACCTTCTGCGTTTCATCAAGAAATCCTACCGCGTGGATGCCGACCGCGTGGTCTACGACGCCAAGGGCAAACAGCTCACCCTGAAACAGCTTTTCCAGCAGCTCAACCTGCACCCCTACGACCTGACAGTGGATTCCCTGGATGTCCATGCTGTAAGTGGTAGGACACTTACCATAAGATCACTCTTGGGCCACTCTTGCCCCCGTGGCTTTTCCCTTCCCTGTGCACCCACGTTTGTTGTGTGCATTAATATTTGTGTCAGGGTGCAGCAGCTCCTGGTTTTGCCATTTTGGGTGGTCTGGCTCAGTCGCTGCTCCCTGCCAAGCTGTGAGGGCAGTGTTTGAGCCTGACCTCACTGCTCCAGGGCCGGCAGACATTCCAGCGCTTTGACAAGTTCAATGACAAGTACAACCCCGTGGGGGCCAGCGAGCTGCGCGACCTCTACCTGAAAACAGAGAACGCCATCAACGGCGAGTATTTTGCTACCATCATCAAGGTATGGGGAGAGGGGAGGGGAACAGGGTGAAGCTGTGCTGCTGCTGTGGCTTTCCTTGCCACGGTGTGCTCTGGTTTGCAGGAGGTTGGCTCTGACCTGGAGGAGGCCAAGTACCAGCACACAGAGCCCCGGCTCTCGATCTACGGGCGGTCTCCTGAAGAATGGGCCAAGCTGGCCAAGTGGTTCAACACCCACCGGGTCTATTCCCCCAACATGAAGTGGATGATCCAAGTTCCCAGGATTTAGTATGTGCTGTGGAGCCGAGGGAGCACTGGGCCTTATAGATCCTGCATTCCCTGAAAGGGTTGTGGGGACAGTGGGCCACGTTATCCCTCTGATAGCAACTAATCCTTGTCTCTGTCCACAGTGATGTGTTCAGGTCTAAGAATTTCCTCCCCCATTTTGGGAAAATGCTGGAATATATCTTTGTTCCTGTGTTTGAGGCAACTGTCAATCCGCAAGCCCACAAAGAGCTGAGTGTCTTTCTACGCCACGTGAGTGTCACCTGGTGATGTTGTAAGGTGTGGGGAGAATTCACATTCCTGTTTGTGCTCAAGAAAGGGGGTATTGGCCCTGAAGGGAAAATGGCATCAGTGGGCCAGGGGGCTCTGCCTCATTCTGAGGGAGTGTGGCCAGAAGTGTGGGGAGGGGTCAGACCCCTTGAGCTGGCTGCTGTGGGGCTGTGAATGGCTGTTCATTCATCTCCTGGGGAGGGGTGAGCTTTACCCCTAGTCCTGGGCAGTGCTTGGGGGGTGCAAGGAGCAAGGTCTGCAGCCTTGCCTGACCCTACCCTTGTGGGGCACAGGGGCAGAGCTGGGCTCTGCTGAGCTGTGGTGGGGCAGAGCGAACTCACTTGGGCATGATGAGGTGCAAAGGGTGAGGTGCACCTTTTTTGTTCCCTTGCCAAGCAGATCACGGGCTTTGACAGCGTGGATGATGAATCCAAGCACAGTGGACACATGTTCAGCACTAAAAGCCCAAAGCCAGAGGAGTGGACTTCCCAGAAGAACCCATCGTACACCTACTACATCTACTACATGTATGCCAACATCCTGGTGCTGAACAACCTGCGCAGGTGAGGCCTGGGATCTGCCAAGGGGCTGCCTCATGACTTGCCTCAGTTCTTTGGTTGTTAGTGTGAAGAAGTGGGGCTCTCCTCGCTCTGTATTTGGAGCATCATGTCCCAGAGCAATCCAGACACCCCTCGGTAGGAGGTGTGATGGACTGGGGTGAAAGTTTAGGGATGGCAGAGCTGCATCTATTGCACACATAGAGGAGAAAAGAGAAGGAGCAATGTGCTCCTAGGTCAAACTGGATTCCTGGGGACTCATGGCAGGGGCAGAGCTGGGCCTGAAGTGGGGTCCAGCCACTCAACCCTGCTGCAGGCCTGCTCTGAGTGCTCCTTCCCTGTGCCCAGGCAGCGTGGGATGAACACGTTCCTGTTCCGCCCGCACTGTGGCGAGGCTGGGGCCCTCACACACCTGCTGGCAGCCTTCATGACAGCTGATAACATCTCCCACGGGCTCAACCTCAAGAAGGTACGAGGAGCAGGCTGCCAGGAGCAGCCCAGACACGGCAGAGCAGGAGAACTGCTCATGGCTGCCTCCTCATGCAGTTAACCTGTGCCTCTGCTTTGCACTGACACAGCCTGGCTTCAGGTAGATGTTAAATGGTTCTCTGGGCTTCTCCAGGCATATTTGGGGATGTGGCTGAGCAATATATTAGATTTTGGGGGTTTAGCCTCACAGACCCAAAGAGAATGTTTGCTATCACTAGAACCAGCTGAGTTTGACATCAGACAACTCCTTGGCCTCTTGTGCTCCTTAGCCTGAAGCGTTGATTGCTGGCTGGCCCATCTCTCTCCTTGCACACAATTCCCTGGCTGGGACCTGGCCTGATCTGAGGAGTGACCTTGGAGAGGTGGAAGGTGCAGCATCTTTATCCCTAACGTGGTTCCTGTGCTTGTCTTTGCAGAGCCCGGTGCTGCAGTACCTGTACTTCCTCGCCCGAATTCCCATTGCCATGTCTCCACTCAGCAACAACAGCCTCTTCCTGGAGTACGCCAAGAATCCCTTGCTTGACTTCCACCAGAAAGGGCTCATGGTGTCTCTTTCTACAGATGACCCCATGCAGTTTCACTACACCAAGGTACAGTGTGAGCTGAGCACTGGGGCTGCCACTGTGGGGATGGCACTGTGTGGGCCTCGGTTTTTTTTGGAAGCCAGTGGCACTTCCACTGAAGTGGAAGAGGGTCCAGCATACGCTGGGCCATCTCCTCATCCACCAGCAGATGTTCAGGTAGGATATTAGGAAAAACCTCACTGAAACAGGGGTCAAGCATCTGAACCAGCTGGCCAGGGCAGTGGTGCCTGGAAGTTTTCAAAAAATGAGAAGATGTGGCACTTTGTGATATAGTTTAGTGGGCATGGAGGCATTGGTTGAAGGTTCGACTTCATCCTGGAGAACTCGATTCAGTGGTTTTGTGAGCTCTGGGCTGGCAGAGGCTGCTGACCCCCAACCCTGTGCTGCAGGAGCCCCTCATGGAGGAGTATGCCATCGCGGCCCAGGTGTTCAAGCTCAGCACCTGTGACATGTGTGAGATTGCCAGGAACAGCATCCTGCAGTGCGGCCTGTCCCACGAGGTGAGTGTCCTGTCCCACAAGGGATGTCCTGTCCCATGAGGGATGTCCTGTCCCACGAGGTGAGTGTCCTGTCCCATAAGGGATGTCCTGTCCCACGAGGGATGTCCTGTCCCATGAGGGGTGTCCTGTCCCGCGAGGTGAGTGTCCTGTCCCGCGAGGGGTGTCCTGCCCCATTGAGGGGTGCCCTGTCCCACGAGGGGTGTCCTGCCCCATTGAGGGGTGTCCTGCCCTNGGGATGTCCTGTCCCACGAGGGATGTCCTGTCCCATGAGGGGTGTCCTGTCCCACGAGGTGGGTGTCCTGTCCCACGAGGGGTGTCCTGCCCCATTGAGGGGTGTCCTGTCCCACGAGGTGGGTGTCCTGTCCCACAAGGGGTGTCCTGCCTCATAAGGCGTGTGTCCTGCAGTGTGTCCTGTCCCACAAGCTGGGAGTTCTGCAGTGTCTCAAATCCCCTGAGGTGCGTCCTGTCTCACAAGGCCAGGTGTCTCGTCCCATGAAGACGGTGTCCTGTCCCACGCAGGGGATGTCCTGCAGTGTGTCCTGTCCCAAGAGATGTGTGTCTTTCTGGGGTGGTCCTGAGAATGCCCATGGCCTGAGAATGATCAGCTCCGCCCGTGGGCTCAGGGCTTCCCTCGGGCGCTGCCAGCGGAGGCTCTGAGGTCGCTACCGCTGTCTCTGCCTCTGGCAGGAGAAAGTGAAATTCCTGGGTGAAAACTACCAGGAAGACGGCCCCGATGGCAATGACATACGGAAGACGAACGTGGCCCAGATCCGCGTGACCTACCGCTACGAGACCTGGTGCTACGAGCTCAACCTCATCGCCGAGGGGCTGAAGAACGAATAGGCGGGGGCCGGACCGCGGGGCCGGGGCAGTGCGGACTGTGAGGGGAAGGGGGCCGGGGCAGTGCCGGACTGTGAGGGGAAGGGGGCCGGGGCCGTACCGGACTGTGAGGGCGCCGGGGCAGCGCAGTAAAACCCCGCCTGTGAAGCGGCTCCGA
>VZTB01005935.1:0-24961 GCA_013397245.1 Thryothorus ludovicianus | reverse complement strand
AAGCAGGTGCCTGCTCCAGCTGCCCGGGAGGAGACCCGGCTCGCACGGGGAGCCGGGGCTGGGGTGGGTTCTTCTCCCCCACTCGTCCAGATGCCTGCAGGGAGGGTGCCGGGCGAACCGAGCCGGGGGTGTCCGGTGACGGGCACAGCCGGACACAGGGAAGGTCCCGCTGACCGCCGGGGGACGCNAAGCAGGTGCCTGCTCCAGCTGCCCGGGAGGAGACCCGGCTCGCACGGGGAGCCGGGGCTGGGGTGGGTTCTTCTCCCCCACTCGTCCAGATGCCTGCAGGGAGGGTGCCGGGCGAACCGAGCCGGGGGTGTCCGGTGACGGGCACAGCCGGACACAGGGAAGGTCCCGCTGACCGCCGGGGGACGCTTCTCCCGCTGAGGGCGATGGAGCGGGGGCTGCCGCGGGGTCTCTCTGCGGGGATCTCCAAAAGCCATCCTGCTGAGGGTGCCCTGGTGTGAGCAGAGCAGCTCCCGCCTCCGGAGGGTCTCTCCCAGCCCCGCCGCTCTGTGATCCCGTGCAGTTTCACGCCCTGCTGGGCTGTGGTGGTTTAGGTCTCGCTGGGCAGGCTCCAGTGCACTGCATGCACACACCCCTCTGTTCCTGTGAGGGGCTGGGCATGGCCTGGCTGAGAGGGTGCCTGGCTGTGACAGAGCCCAGGCACTGCTGGAGCAATTCCTCCTGGCAGCTGGGACTGGCATCAGCGAGTGATGGAAGGAAAGAAGACAAATTGCAGGAAAACCAGCCCCTGGAAATGTGTATTTGAGCACTGGTGGCTGGAGGATCTGACCTTGAGTCCTAGTGCTGTCTGTTGCTGCTTGGCAAAATGTTTATCTCAGTCCTCCAGTTGTAATAATATAAATATGGATATGACTCAGTTGGCAGCTCTGGAACACATTATCTGAATGGTGTCTGAGAGGTTTTCTGGTGCTGCCTTGGTCTGCACCCTTTGAACCTCCTGGGGCAGCTGCCTCAGTGCTGCTGAGACATTCCCAAAGGAATGAGTGCTGGGTTGTGGCCTCACACAGCCTGTCTGGCTCATGTAAAGCCACACAGGCTTTGTGACTTCCCTGTGGGATCTCACCTCTAATGGTGGCACCAAGGAGCTGCTCCAGGATAAATTGTGTTTGATTTTTAACTCCATGCCCAGCCTGTGTCTCGGTTCTTGTGTGCAGCTGCAGCATTCCTGGGGCTGGCAGCCAGCCTGGGCTGTAGGGGCTGAGTCAACTGCTGTTGTCAGTATTGCTGGCCTGGGCATTCAGATACTGTGAGTCAGGTTAAAAACCCACGACTTTAAAAATAGTACATTGTGGGTTCTGTCCATGTGTCCTCTGGTGTAGCAGCCTTCAGGGCTTACACATTGGAAGTGCTCTGGTTTAAGGGTTTTTTAATACATTGAGTAAAAGCTTGCTTTCAAGAAGCTGAATTTCATCACTTCAGAGAAAGACAGACAGTAGAAAAGTCTTAGTACCCATGGCAGAGGCCAGAATTAACCTCCTTTTGCTGTGCAATTGGGATTAGCAGCACATTTTCTGTGTCCAGGTGCTGTGGCCATGGATCTGATGAGGCAGAACGAGATGCAGCAGCACAGAAGGAGTTAATACCTCGTGGTTAGAGTAGCTTTGTATCGAGATGGAAATGACTAAGCACACTGCATTCCTGAAGTGTTACTTATTTTGATATAAAATCTGCTTGTACTGCCCATGTCTTTGAGGCATCAGCATGGCAGAGTCGTTCGGAGGAGCTTCAGGATTGTTCTGGAGAGGAACAGAATGGGAGTAGCTGAGAGCTCTGGAAGGGGTCCTTTCCCTCCAGGAATGAGCTACCAGCTTCTCTAGGCTGCACCAGACCAGAAACTTCTTTTTATTTGACTGCTAACAGAGGAGGCTTGGCGACAAGGACTCTGGGGTGGTTTAGGACTGCACAGCTTTCACAAAAGCACTGAGATTGCCTCAGAGCTGCACGAGCTGGTCCAGGCACTGTCTGTGTTCCCAGGAGCAGACAAGGTAAGGCTGTGTCAGTGCCTCTGTTCTCTCTGTGCTCGGGGCTGGGGGTTCCAGCAGCACGGCCTGGGGGGGCCTGACCTCAGCACTAGGCTGGGATTTATCCTGGAACAAGCACTGGCAGCTTTCTCTCCTTGGGAATGTGGTTTCAGGAATTGTCTCGAGGCTTTGCATGGAAAATGTGTAGCGTGCTCTCTGGCTTTCAGGGCTGGAAAAAGAGTCAGGGCTACCTGTCATGTGCTGTGAACGTGCCTTATTCTTCTGCTTTGGGAGCTTCCAAATAGTGTGGATCTGAGAGGCAGTCTTTTGGCAGAAATGGGTGATGTTTTGTCTAGAAATTATGTAATTTTTGCCCAAACTGCTGCTTCTGGTGAAATAATTCAATATTCTTAACTACACTGAGCTCCTCTAAGTCCTGATGCAGTAAGAATGATAAATTTGGCTTCTCTGGAAATACTGGGAAGCACACTGGGGCCACTGAAGGAGTTTGGAAAGGGAGGTCAGGATGGAAACAGTCACAAGTTTGCTTATTCTGTGACAGGAATGATTTGTATAGTGCTTGATACAAGTGCTGGCTGCCTGACCCAGGTGGTCTCTGCCAGCTCTGTGTCCCTGAACTGTGTTTTAGCCTGTCCTGGACTGCATTTATGGGTTACTTAACTTGGCTCACACCACCCCAGTGTGCTCTTTCTTCACCAAAGATCAGTCTCTACCCTTGCCTGGGCTCACGTGGTGAGCTGAGATTAAACGCCTGGTTCTTGATAGCAAGCCTGGGCAGGTGAAAAGCTGCATTCCTCTCCTCCTTGGATGGATATTTTGGAAGAGACAGTCCAGGGAGCAGCACTGAGCAGAGAGAACTTTAGGCTTACAATTGACTGTCTATGGATCCCATTCCTGCCTGTCCAAGGCCAGGTTGGATGGGGCTTGGAGGAACATGAGACAGTGGAAGGTGGCCCATGGCAGGGGGTGGAAGGAGATGAGCTTTAAGGTCCTTTCCAGCCCAGCCCATTCTGGGATTCTGGAATTCCATGTTCTGGCCAAGGCTGAGCTTCTCTTCCGTGTTTCTCAGCTCCTGGTTGTGCCTTCCCATGGGAGCAGGGACGTGGGCAGTGGGAGAGAGCAGGAGCCTTGGGCCTTGACTTTGGCCATGGCTCGGCATGAGGAAGCAGAAATGGAAGTGGCTGGCTGGCTGAGGAAGCTGCAGAACAGGCAGTTTTTGTTGCAGCCTTCCCAACAGGAGCTGTGGCAGGAAGGATGTGGGGTGGGCTGGCAGCCAGCAGAGCTGCCCAGCTTGGGCACAGCAAGGACAGACCCACCTGGAAAAGCGGTGCAGGGCTACCCAGCCCCCTCTGTGCAGTCATTTGACCTCATGGATGGTGTGAAATGTGAAAAGATTTTTCCCCCAGAGAGTTGGGGGATACTGAACAGGCTCCCCAGGGAATGTGCACAGCCCCAAGGCTGCCAGAGCTCCAGGAGTGTCCTGTGCAGGGCCAGGAGCTGGACTGGATGATCCTTGTGGTTCCCTTCCAGGCATATTCCATGATTCTCCCTGGGTGTTTTGCCAGGCTGCTCCCAGAGGAGCTCACAGCTGCAGAGTTGGGAGGAGAAAGCAACCAGTGCTGTTGGGAATCAGAGCAGCTTTGGGCATGAGCTGCATGGGCTGCATGGGCTGCATGGGCTGCATGTGCTGCATGGGCTGCATAGGCTGCATGTGCTGCATGGGCTGCATGGGCTGCATGTGCTGCATGGGCTGCATAGGCTGCATGTGCTGCATGGGCTGCATGTGCTGCACTTGTTCAGTGCTGTGGGTAAACCCCTGCTCCACACTGCAGGGTCCTTGGGTTCTGCACCCTGCAGGGCTGTGTTTGAAGGCCTGGCAGGCACTGCTGCTGTGAAGCTGGGCTGCTGAGGAGCCCTGTCCCCCCTGGCTGTCCCCAGAAGAGCCTGTCCTTTGCCAGCTGGGTCCTGGGTGTGTCCTGGGGGTGTCCTGGGTGTGTCCTGGGTGTGTCCTGGGGGTGTCCTGGGTGTGTCCTGGGGGTGTCCTGGGGAGCGCTGCTGCTGCTGCTGTGGCAGTTCAGTGGCACAGCAGAGGGAGAGCTGCTTTCCTGTCTGCTAATCAGTGCTTGCAGACACAGCTCGAGGAAGGATGGCTCTGCTCTGGCTCAGGATGTTTTGGCAACAATGCCTATTTATAGGAGAGGGCAGGGGCCCCTTGCTGGTGCAGGAAGAGGGTCTCCAGTGGCCACGGAAGCACTGAGGACAGGCTGCAATGCTGATGATGGAGCAAATATCCCCAGCTCGGGGCTTACCCAGATTGTCCCAGTTCATCCCCTGCACTGCTGAGTGGGAGAGTTACCAGCAGCTGTCTGGGACAATGGGCTGAGCAGTTCCAGGCTGCAGGAACCCGTGCTGTGCAGACAGGGAGCTGCTTCCCACAGCAACAGTGCTGCTTTGGCAGCGGGGGAGAGTGCAGCAGAGCCAGGGCTTGGTGCCATGTGTGCCCAAACCATCCCCGAACTGCCTGGGAGCCCTGGGGTGTCCTTGACCAATGAGCTTTCCCACTAGTGCTATTAAGCAGATCTGCCAAGGCCAGTGCTTTGCTTTTAATTGCACCGCAGATGCCTCTGCCAAGCAGATCAGCAGCTCCAGGGATAGCCCCGAGCCCTGGAATTCGAGGTGTGGTTCCAGCAGCGGGCAGGGTGTGGGTCTGCTGTGGTGGGGGCTCTCCACACCCCGCCTGGAGAGTGGGACATGCCCCCTTGCCGGGCAGGTTTGAGCTGCTCTGTCTCCCAGCTTGGTGTGCTGCCCATCCCTGGCTCTGCCAGCCCGTGGTGACTCAGTGCTGGCCGGGTGTGGTGGCAGTGGCAGTGGAGGACACGTGCCCAGGGTGGCAGTGGCAGCTGCCTGCCTCTGTCAGCTGGAGCTGGTGTGACTCTGGCCCCTGGTCCCACCTGGAGCAGGTCTGGCTGCTTTCTGCAGGGATCCTCTGCTTTTGTGCATGTGTGCAGTGCTGCTGTTTCCCTGCCTTTTGCAGGGACCCTTGGTGCCAGGGGAATGTTACCAGGGCCAGTGTGGCCCCTGGCCTGAGCTGAGCACTTGTCTCCTACTGCAAATGGGGGTTGTTAAATAGAGCTGGAGGGTTGGAATTTCTGAAATGGGATAATTGCCCAGAGAAAGGGAGGAACAGGGCTTGTTAGAGCCTATGGGCTGCTGTCTTCTGTCCAGGATGAGTTTTCACCTGTGCTGGCGTATCTGGGAATAGTGAGGATGCCTTGTGAGCTGTGGGAAGAGCCAAAGGGCTCCAAGGCTGAGGATTCCACACATTAAATGTCTGTACTGAGGCCATGCTGGACTTGCAGGTGCTGGGTCTGTACAGCCACCCCAGTGGTCCCTGGTGGTTTCACCTGCATGCCTTGCTGCATTAGCTGGAGGATGTGTGCTGTGTCCCCTGGATTACACATGTGGGAAGTCTCAAAGAGCACAGCTCCTGTTTGTGCAGGCTCTGCTTGGGTAGGAGAAGCCAGAGTGTTTCTTTAGCATTCCTTCTCTGCTGGTCTAAACATGGGGTGATTTTTCACTTGAACATGAGAACTCACCTTTTTCTTCTGCCTTTTGAAACTCCCCTGGCTGCAAGCCACAGGCTGGGCACCACTGCCCTCCGGTCTCTTGGATGGCAAATTTAGGTCAGGTGTTGACAAACAGAACACCAGGCAGGTTTTCACTTGTGTTGTGGAGCAAGAGAGCACTTCTGGGAGGAGGATGCACTGCCAGAGTCGGGCTCTTCCCCAGCCACCACAGCTCTTCTCATCCTGTGTGAAGCAGCAGCTCCTCTCTGGAGAAGCAGGTGTGGTTCCTTTTTTCTAGAGCTGCCCTGGTGCCTCGTGTCCTGCTGTGTCTCTGCAGAGTGGGGAGCTCAGGTGCCACAGGGATTTCTCTACTGCCTGAGCATCAAGAGGAGCTGCACTCCTGCAGAAGGGCTGGCTGAGATCCACGCTGCTGTGTTCCCCTGCCATTAAATAATTTCCTTGAGTTTGGATGCTTGGGATCCCTCAAGGGTGTTTTGTGCCTGCTGTGTTTGTTTTTTGAGCCGGTAAAGCCCTTTCACTTGCCCTCCCAGATGTGTGCACAAACAGCCCCTGTGGGGAGCGAGCTCTGGAAGCCTGTCCTGAGCACGTGGTGGATGTGATTTGGGGAGGAATGTTCTGCAGCACTTGCCAGGGAGCAGCTGGGACTTTGGGGTGGGGAGCACGGCTGGGGTGCAGCTGATGGCTCTTGTTTTCACCCGCAGGTCGGAGCAGCCAGCCCGGACTCTGGGACACCACCGGGCACTTTGGAGTGTGGTGCCAGCTTTGATGTGTGCAGGACACGGGAGGACGTGGCCAGGGCTGGACATGGGCTGTGTGTGAGCACTCTGGCCCCTGCCATGCACCCCACGGGGGCTGGGGACAGCAGCTTCTCGCGCGCGGCCGTGCAGACCCTGTCCCGCAGCCACTGCCGCAACATCCGGCAGAAAATCTCCCAGTGGGAGGGCAGGGCACGGGGCTGCCCCGGCAAGGACAGGCAGCAGCCAAAGGACTTCGGAGTCAAGTACGATCCCAGCTGCAATGCACTACCCAAAGTGAAGCCAGAATGCACAGAGAATGGCAGAAAGGCTGCGTCCAAAGATCCAAAGAGCCTGGGGCTGGATTTCAGGGAAGATGCACGGAGCTGCTGGCAGACCAGGGACTGTGGTGGCCCAGCTCCCCGAGCCAAGCAGAAAGGAGAGGGGCAAACAGGCTTCCTGGCCCCAGGGGTGGCACTTCCCCCAGGGAACTTCTATACCTCACAAGCTCTGTGGAGGAGAGCAGATCCCCTCCTGCCTGGAGGAGCCTCTCCTGCTCCCTTGGACCTCCAGAGGAAGCAAGGCAGCTCCGGCTCCACAGAAAGAAAACTGCAACTCAAAGGAGTGGACACTCTCTGCAGGGCAGAGAGGAGCTTGAGAAACATTTACTCTGAGGTTGAAGGGCAGGAGGAGGAGGCAGCTCCTGATCCACCCCCCAAACCCCGCAGGACTTTCCGCTACCTGGCAGAGAAGGGTGCTGGTGGTCGTAGAGATGCCAGTGCCAGCAGGGAAGCTCCCCTGCAAAAGCAGTGTGGAAGGGACTTGGTGCCATCCTCCAACAGCCCTGAGAAGAAAATAGCCAGCAGGAGGATCAGGGGGAGAGCCCAGAGGTACGTAATTCATCTCTCATGCCTGAAACATTTCCTCAGTTCTCTTTGTAGATGAGTTTGAGCAGCTTGGCATGATGTCCTTGCAGAGGTGCTGCTAGTGATGATGCCTCTTTTCATGGGGAAAGGATGTTCCTGGGTGGAAGTGTCCTGCTTTTGCTGCTGACAGTCTTGCAAAGAAGGCTCCAGGTTCCAAGCAGAGGTCAGCCCTCACCTTAGAACAGAGTGGAGTGACAATGTGCTGGCCCCAGGGAGAGACCTGCCTGCTCCCTGCCTGCTCTTGCCCTCAGCTGCAATTTTTAGGTTGCAGGGTATCTTTCTCTTGGAGCACTGTGGCTGCTGAGTGTTTGGCTTTCCTGGGAGAGAAAGATTCTCTTGTTTCTGAAGGCTGGAGGCTGTGGGTAGTGCTGTTGCAGTAGGTTTGGCTGGTCCTCCCTCTATCCCATACCCTTCTGAGGTGGCTTGATGCAAATCCTGCTCACAGATGAGCTGCCTGTGCTAGGTACCAGCAGACATGTGGCTTGATGTTCTGAAACCTTCCACTGTGGCAAAGTGTGCAGCAAGAACCCAAATTTTATGATGATGATGATGGGCTAAATCCCTGCCAGCTCCTCTGTGACCTTGGTGCCCTAATTTCAAAATAGTGGCCAAGGGGATGGAAATGCCAACTCACAAATGCATGAACAGCCTGAGCACGAGTAGGGGAGGCCAGTAGGATGCAGTGCCCTGGTTCTGGGCTGCTGCTGGTCTGCAAAACATGCCTTGGGTTCTTGCCTCTGGCAGGATGGGTCTGGCCATGCCTGCTTGGAGTGTGCTTGGCCATGGAGCCTCCAGCTCCCTTTCTTACTTAACAAATCTCCCAGAGTGACTGAACAGGACTCACTTGGTGTGCTGGCTTTGACTGGGATAATTTTCTCGGCATCTTGTGTGGTGCTGTGTTTTGGGGCTGTGATGAAAATATTGGTAGCACAGCAGTATGTGAGCTGTGCTCACACAGAGCTGGGAGGGGACACAGCACAGACAGCTGACCCCTGGGGTGTTCCAGACCCTGTGGTGTTCTGCTCAGCAGTAAAAATTGGGGAAGAAGCAGAAAGGAGGGAACAATTGGAGTTTGTGTTCCCAAGTCACTGTTACACATGATGGAGCCCTTGGACATGGCTGAACACCTGCCTGCCAAGGGAAATAGGGAATGAACCCCTTGGTGTGCTTTCCTTGCTTGTGCAGCTTTTGCTTTACCTTCCAAACTGTCTTTATCTCCACCATGCATGTGTTTTGTCTCTTTTACCCTCTGACTCCCTCCCCCATCCCATGGGGGGAGTGAGGGGCTGAGCTGCTGCCTGGAGTTAGAGCTCAGCCCTGGGAAATGCCAGCCCAGAGTGGAGCATCTGTGCTGGATGGCCCCAAGGAGGGCCACACTGTGTGTGGACTGCAGGCAGGAACTCAAGCAGGTGCCTTTAGAAGGAGTTACCCTGGTTTTCCTCTAGGAAGTCTTTTGAGTTTGAGGACATCCAGGGCTTCCGCAAGCGGCCGGCAGCCAGCAGCTCCCACAGACCTCGGCAGGACACAAATGGCACTGCAGGACCCAGGCTGGTGTGCACTCAGTCCGAGGACAACATCTACGAGGACATTATCTGTATGTGCCTGTGCTTCTGGGGGTGCCCTCTCGGTGTTTAAGGGGAGTTGTGCTGGGGAGGGAGCAGTGAAAGTGAGGATGCATTGAGGATCTTTCCAGCTCTGGGATTTCGGAGGTCTTAACCCATCTGGGGTTCTTTGTTGGTGTTGGTGACATCTGCACATGAACAGCCTGATTTCAGATGTCATGGGAGGTCACTGAGCTGGCCTGTGCTAAACTGATTTCTTTATTAGCTCTTGGAGTGCTTTGCTCGAGTGTTGCACAGAGATCAGTGTGAACACTGCCAAAATGAGCTGCTTTGCAATAGAGCTGCTTGCTCTGCAGGGGAAGAAGTGTTTTGTTCTGCTGAGTCCATGTACAGTTTGCCAAGTTGATGGCAGTGGGTCAGAAGGATGTGGTGGGAACCTCATCCAACTTTAAACAGGTCTCTCAGACCCTCTGAAAGCTTGGCAGACAACTGCACAGTCTCCCCACTTCTGCTATCCCTGGCAAAAATTACAGGGCTTTATCTCCTTTCATAAATGCCCCATCCAATGCTTTTTCCAGGTCCTACAAAAGAAAATCCTTACGAAGATATCAGAGCACTGCCTTTACCACTGTGGAAGGTCCCATCTGTCTGGAAGCTGCCCCCTCCCCGGAGCATCAGCAGGGCTCCCAAGGTAGGGTGGGGGGATTAAAGGGTTGGGTATTTGCAGAATCATTCTCACAAGGGCCCTCATTTGTGCTCAGCCCCAGCCTCACATTCCACACTGCAGGTCATTGGTTTTCCTTACTGTTTTATTGCTTGTTATTGATGTAAATCATATATAATGGGAATAATGAACAGCCATGGCAGCTGATTAAGCTGCTAAGGAGCAAAAGAGTGGGAACAAGAGAGATTTGGTGAGATGCTTGAGTGGGGAGGTGGGATGGAGAGCTTGGTAGAGCAGATTTCCCAGCTGTAATCTGACTCCTCTGCCTGTGACCTTGGACAAAGCTCCATCTCATGCTTAACTATCTCTTCTGCTTCTGTTTTCCAGCCTCCCCCAAAACCTCCCTTCCTCAGCCGCAAGACGCTGGAGCTGAAGCCCCCCCAGACAAATTTCCAAGGGAAGGTGGGGAAGGAGACCTCCCTGCCTGTCACTCTGTCTGAGTGGAAGCTGTTCCGAGCAGTGGAGGCTGCCAGCAGGAGAAAGAACCTGCCCTGGGTGAGATTCAAGTGTGAAACTTCACTTCTTGCCTGGCATTTGAAGCTCTGGCTGCTTTGCAAGTGCTTTGTAAGTGGCCACAGCAGGTGGGCCAGGCAGGTCCTTGCTGCTTGGCACTGCTGCCCCAGCCACTCCCTCTCCAAGTGGCAGGGCTGGTGTTTGGGGATCTGAGTGCCAGTTCTGGCTGGGACAGTGGTGTCTTTGTTGGCCAAGGATTGGCAGAGTACTCAGTGGTGGCCTGGAGGTCAGGGCTGTGTGTGAACACGAGCCCTTCCTCATGCTTTGTCACCTAAGCCTTGTTCCCAGAGTTTCCATGGAGTGTGATGGTGCTGGCCTTGTGCTCTTGGAGAGCTACAGGGGCAGCTCTGTGTCTGTGTGGACGTGTCCCTTGCTCCCTGTGACTTCCCACACTCATCCTGGTGTTGCACTGCAGGCCCTGAGCTATGGGATAGTTGTGGGGCCCTTGATTACTTGGAATGTTGGCCTGGAGTTCTGGACTGGCATCAGGAGCAGCTGTTTCACAGTTTAAAGGTGCAGAGAGGAACTCTCAGGGATAAGAGCATTTCACAGCTGTGCCTTCTGGCCTCCCCCTCCTGCCTGCCTGCAAAGACAATTATGCTGCTGAGGCCAGAGGGTGAGGACAGGGCTGAATCCACCTTCACTCAGAGGACTCTGCTGACTCTCCTTTGGTGCCTCAGGAAGGCTTCTAGATCCTGGTGTTACCAGCTCACATCCCTCAGTGATAAAAGGCACCACGTGCTGTAGAAGGGCAGGGGCCACTGTGGTGGCAGTTTGTACGTGGGACTCAAATTCCAGTTGTGGTAGTGGCAAGGACTTACTTTTGCTGTGGTAAAATCATTTCACTTCAGCAGATCTTTATTTCATCTGAAAATCACGTGTATTTGTTCAGATTGCACAAGGCTGTGAGGTAGAGTTGGACAGCTGCAAAGGACTTTTCAAACCTTTAAAGTGCTTTGTAGTATCAAGTAACTTCTCTGTGTGTTTTTAAACAAACCCTAGGTCTGGAAAATCAGGAAGGAGATGGCAAGATTATAAAAATGCTGTGATGGAGAGTATCTCTCACTTGGAGAGAGAAAATAAAGTGTTCTCCAAAAGCAAACGTACTCCAAAAATCTGGTAACAATTTCCATGCAGGAAGAGCACTTTACTCTCTTTGCTCATGAGGAATTGAGCCAAGATTGCTGGGGAGGTTGAGAAAAGGACTGGGGTCTAAAAAGACAAAACCTTTTGCCTAAGAAACACATGGCTGCCTTAAACACACCCAGGGTGGTGACTCAGCTGCACAAAAATCAGGAGAGAAATGAAGATCTTCTAGGTAAGGCTGGTTAAAAAGGGAAAGAAGGCAGATTTGGAGGAGCACTGGGGTGTTTGTTCCCTGCAGCCTCCTCATGCTGGGAGGGCTGGCTGAGGCAGAAAATGGGGAAAATGGATTGGAAAAGGAGAGGCTAAGCCTGGTTTGCTGATCTGGGGATTAAACACTTGAGCTGAACAAACAGGTTCTCTTTCATATATTTCTTTTTATGCTGTATTTGTGATGACAAATGGCTGGGCCCCACCCTCTGTGTTCAGTTTAATGAATTCTTGAGGCAGGAATGAACTTGACCTGCTCCCTGCATTTAGGGTAAATCCCTCTTCACATGGAGCAAAAGCCGCCTTTGATGTGGGGACTCAGGAGCCCCTGGGGCACTGGCAGGTGAGGGGAAAGCACAGAGCAGGCTGTGACAGGGACACAGAAAGTGTCAGGACTTTGGCTTCAAGGCTGTTATGGCCACTGGAAGGAGGATTACGAGCACCAGCACTGTCCAAATGCTGACCCTTCTTTCGTGTCTGTGGCTTAGTTTGCACTGGGCTGTGCTTTTCCTAACTTTTTTTCTTCCAGTGGACCAGGTGTGTGGCCCTGCAGCACAGATCCATTGTTCTATCTTCATTTGTGCAAAATCACAGAATGGTTTGGGTGGCAAGGCCCTTAAATTCCACCTCATTCCTCTCCCTGCCATGGGCAGGGGCACCTTTCACTAGAGCAGCTGACTCTGAGTACCCCATCCTTTCATTCCAGCAAACACCTGGGACAGGGCTTGTGCTTGGAGCAGCCTCATTTGTGCTTTAGGACACTTGAGGTGACATCCAACTGCAGCAGCAAACCCAAAAACTAAACCCCAAGCTACAGTGAGAGAGCCCTGCTTTTTCTGGGCTTGGAAGGAGTTGGGATGCTGGGGAGCCTGTTCTGGGTCCTCTGTGCTGGAGGGTTGGTAAGATGTTCTTGCAAGTGCCTTTGCATAGAAAATGGAGGACTGGTGCCAGACAGGTTGTCACTTCTATTTTGGAAGGCAAGTGTGACAATTTCCAGAATGCTTGCACAGTCTGGTGTCAGCTTTGAGCTGTGCTGACAGGGATCCCTGTCTTGCAGCAGAAATCTGTGCTCATTCTTTATCCAGTGAGCTGGGCTAAAAGGACTCCAGCCTCTGAGCCAGGGTTCCTGCAGGATTTGGGCAGCTTTCCCCAAGTCCTGGATGGTGGCTGTTGGGCTGCCCTCCTGCTGGCACCTGCACCCTTCTCTGGACCCCCACATTAATCTCTGCCTCTGCTTTGGATTTCAGCTGGTGGTAAAGATACAGGAGATCTTTGATTCCAAGCGTGGGAAGAAGAAGGTGAAGCTGCTGAGTCCTGCTGGGAGAGAAGCAGCTCCAGTGAAAGGTATTGGGGTCTCCAGCACCACTGTCTGTGCCCTAAACACCTTGAGTGGCACAATTCCTCTGCCCCCTGGCCTCCACCACCACCTCATGCTGACACAACAGTGCAAACCCCAGACTGGGGACTGGAATTGAGCTTTCAGCTCACCTAACCAGAATTTAACAGTGTCACAAGGGAGGATTCTGAGCCTGGGGAGCTGGGCTGCTGGTTAAAAGTCCTTTTTCAAAAAAGCAGATTAACCCAAAAATTCTTCAGAAAACCACTTGGCATGAGAACCACCTCTGACTACTGCACTCATCATCTGTGTGCCTTGTTCTGGTTGTGTAGCTATAATAGGATCTTTATTTATAGTTATTCTCTTCAACAACCTGCTAAGTTTTATAGCAGCCTCAGCCAACCAGCTGGTTTGTGTTCTTTGTGTTCTTTGCCCGTGTTCAGCTGACCTGCAGGTCATTCACTGACAGCACTGGCTTGACATCAGCTCTGCTTTTTGAAATTTGCTGTTGTAACACATTTTCCAGCTGCCCTTGGCTGATGCTTTGGGCAGGGTTGGTGGGCAGCCCTGAGGGATGTTGATCTGATGAGTCTCTCTTTCCCAACTTTGGGTGTTGCCCATCTTCCTTCTGCGTGGCTAATAAGTGAAAACTATGTGTGTTTCAGGTGAAACCAGTGGGAATGAAAGCGATACGGAAAACCAGCCCAAAAGTGAGTGAATCACAGGGGCTGGTCCTGTCCCCACAGCACTGCACCCTTGGCTGAGGCCCTGGTGGGATGAGCATGCTGAGGCAGGGACAGGGAGCCTCTCAGAGGCCACATGGCCAAGTCTGGGAGCTGCTGCTGTGACAGTCCAGCCTCTGTTTCTGCCCTTTCCCCTGAGTCCTTGAGGTTTAATGCCATTAATCTGCCAGTCACCAGAGGCAGAGTCATTTTTGGGTTGGTGTGGCTTGTGGGAGGTTGTTCCTGATCGCCTTTGCTGCTGCTGCTCAAGGCTATTCCCCTCCTGATTCCTTCCCTGGGTTCTGTTCTGTGTAATGCTGTGAAATGTCCTTTCCTCTGGGGAGAATTCACCTGGGTGTTTGTCTGGTTCCAATGTCCTGAGCTGGATCATAGACCCAAACTCCAGACCTGAAACACCACCTACTTGGTTTTAGCTGTTTTTGAAGACAGATTAAATAGAAGGATCTGGTACAGGGTGCCCAGAGCAGCTGTGGCTGCCCCTGGATGCCTGGAAGTGTCCAAGGCCAGGTTGGACAGGGCTGGGAGCAGCCTGGGACAGTGGAAGGTGCCCCATGGCAGAAAGTGGCACTGGGTGAGCTTTAGGGTCGCTTCCAACCCAAACCATTCAGGCATTCTATGAACTATTTTAAGTGTTTGATTTACTTGAAGGGAAACGTTCAAATGGCTTTATCTTGGAGTGAAAAGTGAAGTTCCATTTCTCTGTGTTAAGGAGAGTGGTGGAGAGTGAGGAATCTCAGCAGAAATACAGTGACTGAGTCACTGCCTGATGGAAGAGCTGTTTGAGAGTATGGAATGTGTCACGGTGCCTGGGCCACAGGAATTCCTGACGTCAGAGGCTGTGCCTGTGCCTGTGAGCCTGTGCTGCCTGTCAGGACAGCCCAGCCTGGGGGTGCCTTGGCCAGGGAGCTGCCTCTGCCTCTCTGGAGTGCCTGTGGTGTTTGGAGTGGCTCCCTGAGTCCTGGCAGCTCCTGGCCTGGTGCAGCTGGGCTTCACTCCCTGGTACCCCGTTGTGCCACTCTGAGATGTGTAAGAACATCAGGGCAGCAGGAGAAATATCAGTATCTGTCAGGGGGGATGTGCAGAGCTGCTGTCCTGCTGCCAGGCCAGTGCTCCCTGTGTGAATCACAGAATCCTGGAATTGTTAATGTTGGGAAAGACCTCTAAGGTCATCAGGTTCAATCATCAGCCCAGCAGCACCACTGTGCTCACCACTAAACCACATCCTCAAGTGCCACATCCACACATTTTTTAACACTTCCAGGGATGGTGACCCCACCACTGCCCTGGGCAGCCTGTGCCAATGCTTAGCAACCATTCCAGTGAAGAAATTGTCCCAAATATCCAATCTAAACCTCCTCCAGTGGAATCTGAGGTTATTTCCTCTCCTCCTGTCACTTGTTTCCCGGGGGAAGAGCAGCTCTGTGCATGAGGAGCTGACACAGGCTCCATATCCCATGGAGAGCATTTGGATGTTGGGCAAATCCAGCCATCCTTCCCCCCCTCTGATGGCAATGCTGAGTCCTTTTCTGTGCCCTGTAGGTGTGTGTCAGTGGCAGCCACAGGCTGGTTTGGGATTTATTCCTCTCCCCAGGTCACCACAGGTGCCTGAGGCCCTCGGCCTCCAAGAGGAACCCACACTACCAGACCTTGGAGAGGGATCTCATCGAGCTGCAGGAGCAGCGGCTCTTCGAGCTCTTCGTGGTGGTGTCCCTGCACAAGAAGGCTTCTGAGGTCACCTACACACCACACATCATCCAGCAGTTCCCCAGCAAGGTAGGAGCTGCGTGGAAACCTGTCCAGGGAACTGCTCAGCTCTGTGTTTCCCCTCTTGAACAACACTGGTCAGGGTCTGGGCTTGGCCTGTGAAGCACCTTGCTCTGTTACACACCTGGTGTGTAGTGTCAGGAGGTTGTGGAATATGTGAATTGATAATGAGTTTATTGTCTTTTTTGAACTAGGAAGGCTCCTCCTTAATTCAAATTTCGTGAAGCCATGGGGTATTTGATAGCAGCTGAAGGAGAGGAAGGAGTGCAGAGCTCTGTCCCAAAGCTGGCAGGAATCCCACCCTGGCAGTCTGTCCTTTATAAAAAGGGGTGAAGCACTGATGGTGCACAGGAACTGGAATCCCAGGGCTTTTATGCTTATTTATACTGTTTGGAAAAAGAATAATAATAATAAAATGGCAAAGGTGTTTGTAGAAGTCCCCAAAACCAGGAGAGCTGTGGAAGTTGAATTGCTGTAGCTAAACCAAGCCCTTTGAAATAAACTGTTCAGCCCAAATGGGTGACAGAATGAATGTGTGACTGAATTACAGCTCAGTGTCCTAAGCTGGGAAGCTGAGATGGAGCCTTGGTGTTTCTGTGGTACCAGGTTGAGATGAATATTCAGTTGTCACTGTCTGGGCTCGTACCTGCTGCCTTCCACTGAAAACAGAACAGAGCCAGGAGCTCTGGCTGTGCCAGCAGGAGGAAGCCAGGGATTATTGAGGAATCTGCATGTCATCCACTTAGAGGAGTTGTATTCAGGGAGGTTGGGTGGGACCCCAGCAGGTCCCACAGTGTCCCAGTTCCTGCTGCCTAGAGGATTTATGTGCAAACAACTCCAGTGTCTTAAGCGTGTAAATGCCTTGGGTTCACAAGATGAATAAGGAACTACAGCCAGAAAGAGTGTGCAGTGTTAACTTAGTGTGTAAAATTAAACACACCCAAATAATGTGAAAGCTTTAATGTGAAAACTGCTAAAAGTGCAGACTTTAGGGTGTTGAGAGGAAGAAAGGAATGCAGCAGATTTGGCTTTTCCCTGGTGCAGCCTCTCAGTCTGTCCATTGCCTTTGGGAAGGGCATTGCAGGTTCCCCTCCTGCTCTTTACTGGCTTTTATAAAGGCACTAACATTACTAATTATTTTCTCACTATTTATTTATCCTCTGCTCAAATGGAAGTGTTTTGATGAGTGACTTTGGATGGGACAGTGTGTCAGATTGGGTGTCTCCCTTCTAATATTAGCTTTGCTTCCCAGTAATCTGCTGTCACCCTCTGCTTTGGGCTGTGTGCCAAAGGACATCTAAGCTTTTGTACAACTGTTACTCTGTGAAAATGCTGTTCTGTTTTCCTAACACTTTGTGCTGTCACAGCTTGGGACACTGGAATAGCCTGGATGTGCTGAGTGCCTAAAATCAACTTTACGCAATAAACTTTCCACTTCTCAGGGGCATTTCCTACTGAAATGTGTAAAATTTCCTTACATTTTTTACAGAGCCTCTTATCTAAACACCTTTCCTTTGCCCTTTCTGGGCAGTTTTGAACATGGAAAGTGTCCTTTAACCCTTGAGGGATTTGATTTGAACCCACATGTGGTGTGGCTGGAACATGTGATTCAGGGACAGTTTGTGCACTTGAGTTATGAGTGATCTGCACATCAAAAGCTGAACACATTCCTGTTCCTATTAGTGTTTTCAAATCTCCCAGGGGTGGAACCAAGGCAGGCTGACCCAGCCATCTTTTGGGGGGTCATTTCTGCATTCATTTTTCAATAAACTTAGCCATACTCTTAGATCCTTACTCTGTCCTTACCAAGCTGGGTAATTTTACAAAGGTCTAATCAGCAGGAAAATGCAAGAGGGAACTAAAAGCTGAACGATGGTCAGAACATGTTCTCCTGTACCTGTGCATTAGCTATGTGATGGATCAGCCTTTGGAAGTGCCAGGAAGATGCTTTCTGTATTTTAAATGCTGCAGCTGTGCACCAACTTCAGTGACTTCAAATGCATCTGTTACCCCTCCAGCCTGAACATCCTTTCAGACCTTCTAAGGATACTGAGGAGAGGCTAAAGGTCATTCCCAAATTCTGCTTTCCTGATCCCAAAGACTGGTTCCCTTCATCAGACCTTAAAAGGTAAAGACTTGGTTTTGAACACTTGTGACTGAGACAGGCAATGCTGAAATCTTTGGAGTTTGCCAGAGGAGCTGAGCCAGGGCAGGGGAAAAGGGGAAAGGATCCAGGAAATCCCTGTGGTAGGAGGGAAAATGAGGTATGGAGCTGGGCTAGAGGGCTGCTGCTGCCTTTCCTGTAAGGAAGAAGAATTTATCCAAAGCCAGCTCCTGGGGCTGGAAGTGCTTCTGCTGCTCCTTGGCTGGATGGGGAAGCAGCTGGGAAGGGGGAGAGATGGAAAAGCTCAGTGAGAGCAGCTGGGAAGGGGGAGAGATGGAAAAGCTCAGTGAGAGCAGCTGGGAAGGGGGAGAGATGGAAAAGGTTGTGGGGTGCAAGTTTTTACCCTGAATCGATCCCAAAGTCCTTGTAATTGTGCCTTGGCCCTTGTCAGCATGACCAGAAGGAGTCTGTGTGCTTTGTCAGTCTCTCCCCTGAGCTGTGGGGTGAGTTTAACTCTGCTTTGCTTCCCCAGTGAAACCTTTTCCTTCGTGCTGACGGGGGAGGACGGCAGCCGCTGGTTCGGGTACTGCAGGAAGCTCCTGGTGAGCACCTCTGGGAGGGCTGGGGGTACAGAGAGCACTGTCTGGGCACTGTCAGAACCTGACTCAGGGCTGCTTTCCCACGTTTGTTACCCATCCTGTGCTGCTGTGGTGGTGCCAGCCCTTGGGATGCAGAGAGAAGGGTCCCCATGGTGCCCAGAAATAGTGAAATGGGCTCTGGGCATGAACCAGCTCCTGGAACTGGGTGTTCCTTGAGACCCTTCATATTCATAAGTGTAGGGGGGCTGCAGCAGAAGGAATTCTGCAGATCAGCTGCAGTGTGGGTGCTGGGTTGTTCCTTGCCCCCTTGTTCTCAGCAGAGCTGTTGCTGTTGCCTTTCAGCCAGAAGGGAAAGGGAAGCGCCTGCCCGAGGTGTACTGCATCGTGAGCCGCCTGGGCTGCTTCAACCTCTTCTCCAAGGTGAGCTGCCACAGCCTGTTCCTTGAGCCCTGGCAGCCTGCAGGCTCCACAGAGTGACTGGCTGCCTCTGTCAGGCTTAGTGACTGCAGATCATCCCAGGAGAATGGTGCTTCCTCTCTGTCTTTGCTGGGAAATAAAATCCTGGTGCTGAGCCTTGTCAGCCAATACACAAATCCTTCAGCCATTACTGCCAGGAGGAGCCTTCTGATACCTTGTGTTACTGAGGATGCCCCTTCATCCTCTTCTTCTGTGACTTGGAAAGGGAAAATCAGTTTGGGATGGGGTGGGATCTCCCCTGGTTTTTTGTAGCATCATGAGGAGGGGAGATAAAGAGGTGGAGACTGGGGAAAGCTGCTGCAGATTAAAGGGAAGTTATTGCAGAGGAGTACAGGGACAAGCTTTGATGGAAGACTGGTCTGATTGTTGGAGCACAGAGTTTCTAGAACAGCGTTTCAGGGAGGTTTCTTGGCGAGGGGAATGGGGTGTTGCTATTCTTAACTCCTCTAAATAATGAGAATTTGATTACTACATACAAGACATTTCCTTCCAGTAGCAGGACACCAGAGAGTTGTGCTCACAGGAAGCTGTTCCTGTTCAGACACTTGAGATGAATCTCACAGGGGTCCCTGGCGAGGTGGGACAGGGCTGTAGGTCTGTGCTGGAGCCTTCTCCATGGGAATGCTGTGATGGATTGTCCCCTCTGCTCAGCAGCAGCAGTGACCCAAGGCCCCGTGTGTTCCCCTGCAGATCCTGGATGAGGTGGAGAAGAGGCGGGAGATGTCCCCAGCCCTGGTGCACCCCTTCATGCGCAGCGTGATGGAGGCGCCGTTCCCCGCCCCGGGACGCACCATCACCGTCAGGAGCTTCCTGCCAGGAGCAGGGGATGAGGTGAGGGAGCTCAGGGTGAGCTGCCTGCCCTCCCTGGGGCCACAGAGGCTCTTCACAAGCTGCACAGTGGTGCCTGGAAATAATTAGTCTGAAGAAAATATCCTGAAGTTGGAAGGGAGGCTGTCCCAGAAACCTGTTTGCTGTGGAGTCACCTGCCATGGAAGGGATTCCCTGGCTCTTACTGAAGATCTGGGGCACTCTCCTGTGCTGCCCCATGCCACCTGTCTGGGTCATGACATTCTGTGTAGAATCATGGATTCAGAGAATGTCCTGAGCTGGAAGGGACCCACAAGGATCATTGAGTCCAACTCCTGGCCCTGCACAGACACCTCAAAATCCCACCCTGTGCATCCCTGGGGGCATTTTCCAAATTCTTCTGGAGGTCTGGCAGCCTTGGGGCTGTGCACATTCCCTGGGGAGCCTGGGCAGTGCCCAGCACCCTCTGGGGAAGAACCTTTCCTGATCTCCAGCCTCAATCCAGCCCTTCCCTGGGTCCTGTCCCTGCTCCTGCCCCTCAGGAGGAGCTGCAGCTTGCAGAGAGCTCTGACCTCAGGCCCCTCTGCTGCAGGCTGAGGCTCCCTGCCCTGGGCTGCTGCCCCAGCTGTCCCTGTGTCCCCCAGGTGATGGAGCTGTGCCGCCCCTTGGACTCCCGGCTGGAGCACGTGGACTTCGAGTGCCTCTTGCAGTGTCTGAGTGTGTCCCACACCATCCGGGTGTTTGCCTCTCTCCTGCTGGAAAGGAGAGTCATCTTCGTGGCTGACAACTTAAGGTGAGAGATGAGGCTGAGCAGTTCTTTCTGAGGGATGCTGTCACTGGATATTATTGTTTCTTCTGTTTGGACCTGTCCCATGTCCAGACTTGTTTAGTTTTGCAATTAGTTTCATTTGAAAACCTTCTGCACTCCCCACACAGCATGTGCATGCCTAGAATTTGGAGTATGCTGTTTACACAAGGGGAGATAAGGGAGTGTTTCCTTTTTTCCTCTTTTGCCTGGGTTGATGGTGCTTTTAGCTCCCCATAACTGAGTTCAAAAGTGGCTGCATGAGCCTCTGCTGATGCACAGAGTGACACCTGCCCTGAGCCTGTCCTGAGGCTGACCACCCTCCCTGTGCTTCTCCCACGTCTCCAGCACTCTGTCAAAATGTGGGCACGCTGCAGTGGCAACACTTTACCCCTTCACCTGGCAGCACACCTACATCCCTGTCCTGCCAGCTTCCATGATTGACATCGTGTGCTCTCCGACCCCCTTCCTCATTGGCATCCTCTCCTGCTCCCTGCCACAGCTCCAGGACCTGCCCATAGAAGAGGTGAGCATCTGTGAGACACAGACAATGGCAGTGGGATGAGGTTGACCTCTCTGGAATAATTTCTGGATTCTGTCTGAGTATAAACTCTCAAACTTCTCTGAGCCACTTGGTGAATTTGCCAGATAAATGTCAGGATGTTCCAGCGCTATCAAAAATAAATAAAATTCCCTGTTCTCAGAGACAGGCTTGTGTTTTGAGTGTGACAGCCCTGTTTGAAAAACATCCCACATTTAGAAAACAAATCAAAATCCTGTTGTTTTTCTATTCAGCAACATACCTGGTTATGAGTCAGTGTGTTTTCTGTCTCCCTAGGTTCTGATTGTTGATCTTTGTGCTGACAAGTTCTTGCAAGAGGTGAGTGAAATAACAGTACCAGTAACTGGTGGGTTTATGCCAGGAAAAGGCATCGATGAAAGAAAATAATAAAAAGGAATCAGGAGAAGCTGGTGTTCAAATGGAGACTCCAGGGGCTGAAGAAATACCTTGTAATCCTTTTGAACTGACAGAGAAGGGAACAGGCTTACAAATCCTTGTTGATAGGTTGAGGTTACACAAGGTGGAGAGCTCTGCAAAGCCCAAGATGCTGCTTGTCTGAGCTGAGTTTAAAAACTATTACTTGCTTTCTTATGTGAAGGAGATCCCTAAAATTCTCTGCTGCTTTCTGTCTGTCTCTCCCTGTTCTGTACAGCACTTTCTCCTCATCCAGCTGGGGGGTGTTTGTTGGTTTGGGTTGTTGTTTTCCCAGGAGTCACAGTCTAGGGAACAAATTATCACAGTTCACTTGGGGTTCTCTGCTGAGCTTCTCCAAAAGTGCTTCTGCATCCCCAGACAAGTAGCTGTAAAAATACTGGGGATTTTATTGCTAGTTCAGGGTATTTGCTTCTCCTTTTCCTTGCCTCACTGTTCTGTTTTGCATTGCAGCCTGCAACTGGAGAAAGGTATTAAAGGATTGGGGGATTTTTTAAACCATATTATTGAGACCTGTTGTATTTTCTCAACAGGCTTTTATTGTTTTTTGTGTTTTTCTGGTGAAATAAGCCTGAGTCTGTGTGGTGGCCAGTTGTGTGTGTGGCTCTAATAAAATGTACTTGGGGCATGTTGAGCAAATGTGTTTGATTTCTGTGGCTGCAAGATAAATTTATTGTCTCCCTTAAGATATATCACAGAATAACTCTCCTCTAATTGCTTTAGGCATGTTATGAATATTTCTAATCTACCCCCTGGTTTTTCTGCTGGTGGGAATAACACAAAAATCCTTCCTTGGCTGTTTCTGTCTGCAGGTATCAGATGAGGATGAGATTCTGCCCCATAAACTCCAGGCTGCACTTGTACAAATCCTGGAAGAACGGAGTGAAATCCTGTCACACGAGCAGAGTGACACACAAGGTACTTTCTGTAGAAAAGTTTCTATGGAAAAAATATTTTCCCATTAGCAGATCTCTACCATGGAGTTGATAAAATGAGAAAATTGAAGTAAATGCTAAGAAGTAACATTTTAGCTGTTTCCCTGTGATCTTGCTGAGAACATCTTGTGAATGTGTGAGAAGTTTGGTGTGCTGACAGTTTCTCTTTGCACAACTAGTGTGTGCAGAACTGTAGTTTCCTTTGGGCCAACAGCACCAGTTCCTGTGCTTTGAATTTTATTATATTTTTCTAAGTGGCAGAGACAATGTTTTTTCTCAGAGAATGTAGCAAATTTCTGTATTTTAGAGGGTAATCTGGCCAGTCATTTTCAAAGTTGAACTGTTTTATACATAATTCATCAGGTAAGGAAGTGTGAGAAACTTAAAAAGCTCTGAATGGCAGAGAGAATGGCACCAGCAAATCATATAATTCCTAATTCATATAATTCATATAAAAACAAAGTTTGTTTTCCAGAGAGTTTGTCTTCTGTAGTTTGCCTAATTCTTGAAGGGGATTAAACTTAGCCTGTTATGAGCTGACAGCTCATTACACACGAGATATTTGACAGGGAAAATGGAATTATGGATGTTTTAAATTCTGGAAAAGCTTTAGAACCGAACCTGTCCCAGCTTCCATTACCTTGGAAGTGATTCCCTGGTTCTTACTGAAGATTTGGGGCACTCTCCTGTGCTGCCCCATGCCACCTGTCTGGGTCATGGCATTCTGTGTAGAATCATGGATTCAGAGAATATCCTGAGCTGAAAGGGACCCACAAGGATCACTGAGTCCAGCTCCTGGCTCTGAACAGGGCACCCCAAAAATCCCACCCTGTGCATCAGAAAAAGTGCAGCAGAAAGTTGACTTTGGGAAATTGAATATTTGAGCTGAGGCTTTGATAGCACTCACCTGGAATCTCATAGTCTGAGCCAGCACTGAAAGTCACTGAGCTCTCTACAAAAGCCTCTTCTCCTTTAGGAGAGTGTCCTGGTTTAGGGCAAATTTGGGAAAAAACCTGTGGATGGAGTCCCTGTAGAAAATGAATCTGAACCGCCCCTCCCCAGCTGGTTCGGGATAGGAAAAAAATTTCTTTGGAGGAAAGTGGAAAAAAGTAGTTTATTTAACAGTCAAAGGACTCCCCAGCACAACAAATGAACAACACTGAACAACAAACCCTCTGTGTGCCCCACAGAGGTGCCAAATTCAGAAAGTCTCTCCCGGGGCTGGAGCTCGGCTCAGTTGCTGTCGGTCCCTCAGGGCTGGGAAAGGCCGGGCCCAGGCCAGGCCCGGTGGGACACAGGTGGGAGCTCCTGGGGCCCTTTGGGTGTTAAGTCTAGAGAAGGTTTAACAGTTTTAACAAAAAGGGGAAAAAAAAACGCAGTCTGGAGAAATTTTTTTGCTTCAGCTAGCCAAAAAACTAATAAAAAGCAAAGGAGAGCTCTCTTCTGCTGTCCACACACTGCAGACAACACAGGCCGTGTGTGAAAGAAAGCTGAAAACTCTGATCTTTATGTTTAGAAAATAACCACCTCAGACATTCTACCACGTTTCTTTTACTCTCAGATTTAGTTTTTAAAGGTACAACACTTATTTCTGAGCTAAACAGACAAATGGGGATACAATTCAGCATCAACCCAGGACAGAGAGGAATGACCCAAGTGACAAATGTCCTCCCCACAGGTGACGTGAGCCTGAACTCGCTGGTGTCGGAGGCTTTTGTGCAGTTCTTCGTGGAGATCGTGGGGCACTACTCCCTGCACATGAGCGTGACGGAGCGGGGCGAGCGCGTGTTCCAGCGGGAGCCCTTCCGCAAATCCCACGGCTCGCGCACCGTGCGCCACTTCCTGCACTGCTTCATGGAGACACAGATGTTTGCAGGCTTCATCCAGGACAGGGAGCTCAGCAAGAACCTGGCCAGAGGTGCCCGGGGCATCGCCCTGTTCTTCCTTGTGCTGCCATCAGCTTCTTCTGTGTCTGCTTCGCAGATTCCCTTTCGAAGTGTGATGGCTGCTGCCTCTGCTGTGGGAATTCTGTCCCGTGGGAATTTGAGCAATTCTTGTGATTGCTCAAAAGAATTCAATTTATAAAATGAAGAATTTCTGCTTCTCTCTCCTTTCCCCTTGATCCTGCAGCTGGCATCGAAGTGTTACAGGATTTCCTTTCGTGGCCTTGTTAATCATGATGCCACATGCTGAATGATGGAGTAACTCACTTGGTCAGTGATTTTTAATTTTTTTTTCTCTTTAGGCCTTTTTGAAGTCCGTGCCTTGGAGTATTTGGAGAGTATTCCAGAGAATGAACGAACTGGAATGAACAAAATCCTTCGCAGTCTTGGTAAAGGAACACCCCTTGCATTTGTTCATTGTTAAATTTGTTTTAATTAGTTGTAGCTATTGAATAATTAATCTGTTACAAAGGAGAGGTAGTTTCCTTCTTTGCCTTCTGCACCTGCATTCCCTTGTTTACATTTACTGCTTCAGGGGACACTGAACACTGTGTAAGGTTTTTCTTTTCTTTTTAAGCTTTCGTATCTTAGACAAAGTTTGTGGGAGTTGCTGCTCCCAGCACTTGTTCCTTAACTTTGGTCCTGGCTGAGGCCATGTCCAGGGGACAGAAGTTGTGTCTGCTGGCAGAAGTGGCCACGTGTGGCTTTCCACCTAAAGTTCCTCAGCCTGATGAGTCCTGGAGTGTCTCCAGCTCACAGAATGCCACAATGATTTGGGTGGGAAGGGACCAGTTCTGCCCTGGGCAGGGACACCTTCCACTGTCCCAGGCTGCTCCAAGCTCAGTCCAGCCTGACCTTGGACACTGCCACGGACCCAGGGGCAGCCACAGCTTCTCTGGGCACCCTGTGCCAGGGCCTGCCCGCCCTCGCCTAAAGCTCCTAATGCTGTTTTTTTTTTCTCTGCAGGCAGTAAAATGAAATTCCTCCAGAAGAAATGACCGGGCGCTGCTGCGGGACAGCGGCGGGAGGGGGGACCCCGGACCCCG
>VZTB01005934.1:13984-36669 GCA_013397245.1 Thryothorus ludovicianus | reverse complement strand
TTGGAGGGAAGTGGGTTACATTTCTCATTCCAAGGGATGTTCCCAGCTTCCCTGGCAGACACCTGTCCTTCAAACCAGGAGAGGTGTCCCCTGAGTCTCCTTTTCCCCAAAATAAATTACACCAGCTCCTCCTAGGACCTGCGCTCCAGACCCTTCCCAGCTCTGTTGCCCTTCACTGGATATACTCCAGCCCCTCAATGTCTGTCCTGTAGTGAGTGAGGGAAGGTCCCAGAATTGGACACACCACTTGAGGTGTGGCCTCCACCAGTGCTGAGTACAGGGGGGCAATCCCTGCCCTGGTCCTGCTGGCCATACTATTGCTGGTATAGGATTCTACTCCACTGGTCTTCTTGTCCAGCTGAGCACACCTGGCACACGTAGAGCCGCTGTCAACCAGCAGTCCCAGATCCTTTTCTGGTTCCTTTTCTGTTTTCAACTAGTATCAGGAGCCATGTCTTCACATAGGTTGGATCATGCTGATAAATATTTAGAAGTCATTTTAGTATAAATCAACTATAATTCCTTTGAAACATAACATTAACTTATGTGTAACAATATGTACCTAAATTTGCTTCAAGAAGTTTTTTTCATACCAGGTTCTACCCTTCTGTGTCTACCTCTCCAAACAGAAGAAACCTAAACTGATAATATACCAATGCTTATTTATACATAAACATTTAAATCTCATCAGATTTATTTGGGGGCTTTATGAATTGTCTTTAGGTAAAAATGCTTGGCATTAGGATCAATTACATATTTGATGTAAAAGTATTTGAGACGACTCAGAATCAGTTTTCTGAATGTCCACTTCTTGTGTGAGCCAAAAAACTACTTCAAAAGCAAGTGTTAAGATTATTAAGATTACTAACCTTATCCTCATTCTAAAGATGCAACACAATTGAACTTTGTATTTTATAAACAGCTGATAACCTTTACTGGTTAATTTAAATAGTCATCTGCCAAGCAAGAATACTAGAACTGGCAATACATATGGTTCCACTTTTTGTCCCCAGTAGGAACATTAGGGCATGGCCAGAATAGCACACCTTAAACGCTGTGTTCATTGTGTTCCAGGTGCTCGAAAACAATACTGTAATTTTCCACTTTCAAAACTTAAGTAACAAACCGCGCAATTTTGTGACATAAGATTCTTCACAGCAATTAAGTATCGGGTGAAACTTTTTCAAAGCTATAACAATCATATTTTAATCTTAGAGATACTACACCTTTTTCATTATTTATCCAACTGAAATGACAATTTCAAGCTACCATAGTAATTCTGCTGCAGTCCTCAAGAATTTAACAAATGCCTACAAATTAAGTCATACTTTCACTACTTGCATGGGGTTTTAGAAGATGCTTAGTTCAAGGATATGCTTGTTGAATAACTTAACATTTCAATCTACTACATAGCTTTGCAATTTAGGAGTCCTTTCACAAAGTGCAGGGTTTGGAGAAGATACACAGAATGGTGTGTCCAGATCTTTCATTTCATTCCTAAAGGTTGAAACTAGAGGTTACAGTTCTTTGAATGATGCATACTGCTTCCATATGATGAGGAAGTGATATGCTCACACCTATGGATATATAATTAATTACTGATCTCAGCCACATACTACAAACGGGATGCATGAATAATAAAAATAGAACAATGTAATCTTCTGTCAGTGCTCAACAATTCTGATAGTCAATGCTTCATCTCTATCACAGTGTCTAATTTAAGATCTTAATTTTTCATGCAATTTTTAAAAATATACCATCGAATACCAATAAATTTAGACTTGGGGAAAAAACTCCTGATGTCTAACACTTGCAGATAATAAGGCCTTTAACAGTCGTACTTATCACAGACTAACTATAGCAGTTCTAGAGAACATGCAGGCAAACAATTCCACTATTTTTAAAGAGAAGTGTCCATAAAATGATTACTCACAATTTACATCATTCAAGATCACAGGATTGCTATAAATGTAGTTTTGCATGAAATTACATCGATCAGCTGACTCCCCGCTATAAAAGGAAAATTTTATAAGAAAATCTCTATAATGTGCTTAGAAAGTTATCAAAAAAGCACTGTGTAACTAGACATAGGGAGAGGAAGAGGGAGAAGGGGAAGGAAGAGAAGCGAAAATGAAAAGGAGAAAGGGAAGAAGGAGAGGAACTTCACAGTGATACAAACCAAACCATTGGAGCTGTTTGTGTACGCACAGAGTAACCAAGTGTAACTGAAGCTGACAGGTAAACAAAAAGTAGGTTTACATCACTGCACTGCCAGTGCAGCACATACACTACTATGGGTTAGCTACAGCAGGAATAAGTACTCTGTTCAAATGTGAAATGCAGCTTTTTATACTACCGTTTCTATTCTTAGAAACAATGATGGAATAGGCTGTCTTGGAATGTTTCTGCAATCATTAGAAGGTCAAAGAAGAATGGAAGTTGGGATGAGACAAGAAACCAGACGCAAGTATCACCAAACAAGTTCCTGAATTAGAAGAGTAGTATTTAAAAGCTGGTGATTTCTATGACAGTTTCTTAGAGAAAAGAAAAGGCCTGTGGAGTGTTTTGTGCAGCTTTACAAGTGATGATCACTCTACGGGGAAGCATTCGCAACATACCCTGTGCCAGAGACATAGAGCTGTGCTTACCAAGGTGCACGGGAATCTTACAGTGTTACATATTACTACTTTATTATGGAAAAATTATAATACACGCATAATTTAAATATTTTTTGTATTGAAAGAAATGCTTGCAAAAGGGCAACAGTGAGAATTTTCCAGTTTAGAATCTGCCCTTTTTGAATGTTTGGTTTTGTGATGCTGTTCCTACTATTATATACTGCATCTAGAACTGAAAATCTACAATAAATTACTATAGAAAAGTATACTACAAAAAATATATATTATGCAATATTTGTATTTCCTAACATCTTTGCACTTTACTTGACTACCTTTACTCTCTCTGATTCAGATAGAAGAGCACAGTAAAAGAAGTATATACTCACTCTGCCTTTTGTTCTCTCATTGGGAAAACAAAATATTCTGCTTTTAACAATTATGTATCCTGCACAGCTATAAAGATCAAGGCATAGTTTGTATAGAAAAAGACATAACAAACTTAGAAACAATAAGGAGGCATTGCACAGAATCCATTTTCACAGCTGAAGACATGTACATTTTCAGTTAATTTCTCTTCTTTTCTCCAGTTTCCTCCTAATAAATTTTGTATTTTGAAACATATGAACATTTAAACCTACATAAACAAAATAGCTCCTATACTAAAGTATTACAAATAGCAGTTTCTTTTAAATTATGAGTGCTAAAGATCATTGTTAATTCTAAAACTGAAATATTAAAAAAACTGATACTGACCAAGTAGCAGCATTAAAATATTTTTGTTTTTCCCCCCCTCATTTTTAATGTCTATTTGTGTTGCTTACATTAAGCAGACGGAAGGGGGGTGGGATAGAGTGATATCAATTTTCAAATATAGAATTTGTGTTTTTACATGGTCATATCCCTCTCAGTTATTTAACATTTTACCTGCAAAATTAAAAGTTCACATCATGTCTGAAAATAGACATTCAACAGTATATATGAAAATAATTTCTCTTTCAACTCTTGAGTACAATAGTTTTGAAGCATTTTCTTCTCCACACATTCAGAGCAGTCTAGCTTCTCGTTCTCAGTTGCAAAAAATGAAAACAAGAAACAGGATTATTTTAGACTCTAACCTGAAATGCTGCAGCCTCTGGCCTGCCTTTCAGCCCTTCCTCTGAAAAGGTCTCCAGGTGCAGTTTGGGTAGCTCCAGGGTGAAGTCATTCGTGGCTGCTGCAGCACACGGCAGCAAGGCCTGATCTCTGACCTAAAGGGAAAAAACAGCATCAATGGTAATTCCCCTTCAGACACATTAACTGGGATGAACTGGGTCCCCTTGAGCCCACTGAGTGGACTTGCATTGATCGCTGGACCTGAAATCCATGAATAAATTTAGGACTAATTGATTTTTCGTTGCAAATAAATCTCTAATTCAGAGTGCTGGGAGAGAATGTTAAGAAGAAAAAGCATCATCCCCTGGTCTGAAATGAGATGAAAAGACACTAAGGGCTCTGTAGCCCAGCTGGCATATACATTTCACAGATCTGTCGCCTGTAAAAAGCTCCTAAGAAAAGAAACAGTAATCGTACTTCTAACTGAAACGAACATGAACTGCAAAATTAAAAAGTTCATGTGATCACATCATTGAGAAGCTGGCATGTGAGTTCTGTCTATTCCGGTCCATCAGTCCTCCAAAATATGGTTCATTTAGGAACAACTCAGTCAAAAGTCAGAATGAAACGAACAATTCACAAATAAAGCAAAATGAACTAACCTGTAGATTTCCAATTAACAAGGGGGGAGGGGCAGAAAGGGAGGAAGACAGAAGCGCTCGCTTTTTGCGCGCTCGCTGCCGGACACGGGGCCCCGAGCGGCGCTGGCGGGCTCTGCCGCAGTGTCCGAGCCGCGCTGTCCGGCCGCTCTCCGGCCGCTGCCGGGACAGCGCCGCTCGGCCCCAGNTCCCGTTTAATACAAAATTTACAGTGTCTGCCTCCAGGAGATCCCAGTAGTCAGATTATATTCTAATACACATGGATGGACACACATACAAATATATATTAGCGCAAACAAATAGATTAAATCCATTCATTTGGCATACACTACGTTTGTTGAGTAGCAATAGTGAGTACTGCAAAAATAATTTACTGTTTTAATGACCTAATACACAGTCTAATACTAAAACAAATACCGAATATTTAGTAAAAATATAAACTGGAAATAATCTAAATACATACTAAGCAACAGATATATACCATTTACTAAGTACTATTTTAATAAATTTCAGGTTTTGTTAAAGGCTACCATGCCCACAAGAATGCACTGAACATGAATTAAAACATAAATCTATTCATTTTAAATCCCAGATTACTTTTCTGTAACCACTTACAAAATTAGATTCTTGTAAAATGCTGATTATGAGTGAACACATTTCAAATAATATCAGAGCCTTTGAAACATGCTCTGATTGAAAGAAGCATGTGCAAATCTACTGATACAAAGAAAAAGAGATTTTATTTTATTCGTTCCTCTGTTCTGTGGGAATAGGGAGCCCTACATTTCCCAAGTTGACCTAAAGAATTCCTGTCAATACCTGTGGCTGCCAAACATATGCACTATGATGCAATTTTTATAACAGGAAAGGTCTTCTACACATTTTTTGCACACATAGTGCACTAGGTTCAGGATATACAGTCCTATGGAACAAACATACTCTCTAGAGTGTTCTGTCAGCATGTGTAATTCTGGTCAGATGTTAACCTTGCTGAATATAACAAAATACATTGCTTTAAATATACACACGCACACACACACACACACACGCACGCACACTTGATTTACATTTTTATAGCTTATATATACACCAACTTTTCAATGTCTTTGCTGCCAGTATGCACACAGATAAAAGAAAACATTAATGTGGATTAAGGTACTAAGAATTTATCAACATCAAACCACCAGTGTTTTGCCTTCTACCCTTCTGAACCGTAGTCAATAGATCTAAATATTTTACTGCACCCTGGCCAATTCATTGTTTGATGTTTAAAAACTCAAACAGAATCAAAGAAAATTTATTAAATTTCAGCCCCCAAATGAGATACTATTAGCTTTGAAAGTCAAGTTTAACTGCGATATTGATGATTCTCTTTTTTCTGTGACAAAATTCACAAGGGAAATCCCTATGTCAAAGTACAAAAGCAGATTGCTAATACTAGAGGGAAAAAACAATGTATAAGCAATGTAGGTATAATATATACACAATACAGACAGTAGAAGTCCTTTTAACCCTATTAGTTTCAAAGTCTCTACTGCAGTATTGGGGTCTGACACTCACTGAAGAAGAAAATATACACCCCATTTTTTAAATGGCTGCATTGTGGAAAACATGTCATTAATACCACTGCATCAGAAAAGGATGTATTAGCTTCTCAGAAAGTATGATTTTTGATATGAGGATTCATAATTAAAAAAACAAACCATTTTTTTGTGTTTGCAGATACTTAGATTGTAGATAGTACATCTCATTACCAGTATGCATATTGAGAAATTGAAAATTATGACAGATTTTTACTTTGGAAAATACTCATGAGGGTTAGGGAAAAATTGTAAAAACAAAAGACTGAGTTGTTTCTATACAACCAAAACAAAAGACTGTATTATTTCACTAGAAGTGAAAATATTCCAAATTGCCTACCTATTCAAGGACTGGAAAGCTATAATAGCCATGCCTGCATGGAATCATGCTGGAGAGGCAAGATCTGTATGAAATCTTAGTAATGAACTAAATTAATAACTTCTGTCTATTGGCTTTTTGAGATCCAGAAACAAAACAGCAGTGGGAAACAGTATTTATTTCCTCATACTCTAATGCAGTAAAAATGATACGCACATACAAACTTCACAGAACCATGAGACAAAAAGAAAATGGGTAATTTAATTTCTCTTTTAAAAGAGGGCTTTTTTGGAAGCGCAACAGGCAGAAGAGCCATCCTATGTAGTTCAGCTTTCCTCCATGTGAAATCTAAAGTAAGACCATTTTGTCTGAAAGGTCTCTGGAGGCTAGAGAGCTTTATGTTAAAATCTAAAACACCTAATCAGCTAATCAGGCTTATTGCAATGATTAAAAATGTCTAAACCCAGTTTCACTTCCCTATACTCTAAAATTAATATAGAGAAAAAAATATATAAATTTATGTTAATCCAATGTTAGTGAAGCTTTTGGCCATTCTGATTTTAGTAAATATAATTTTAGCTGAGTCTGTGAAAAGTTGCATTTATACAGATTATATAGCTAAGTATCCTGACAGCATGCTTCTAAATGTGATCATTACATTTTTCAGTTTAGACATATATAAATACTATCTGAAAACAGGAAAAATCACAAATGGATCCACACTCTACTACAATACTCATAGCATTTTAAAATAAAGAAGAAGAGTGACTTATGACAGTGTTTAACTTTTTAATTAATTAGGAGAGCAACAAAGAAGACAACACTATAGCCACTCAATTTAAAATCAATAAAGTACTCATTAATTCAGATCAAAGCTGAAACTGAATAATAAACTGAAGTTACGTTATTGACCAAACCAAGGTGTAGAATTTGATGGGCTGATTCTACATGTCCAAAAATGAACTTTAAAATTTTCCAGCATTCAAGATAATAATAGTTCTGCCTACAGTCCACTCCGGTGCTCACTTTGGTTTTTCCAGACACGGTTTGATATGGTATATCAAGTTATGCCAATAGAGACATGGTACTAAACGCTAGCAAGCTGTAAATGGTATTAGAATGTGCTTAGCTTGGATAATGTCTTTTCCTAGTTCCTATCTGACTAGTACAACCTGAGAGTTTATTTTTTATTTTGTTCCTAATTCAATGCTTTCTTATGATGAAAAGAAAATTATTTATGGGTATAAACTTCATAATGTAAGCTATAGATGAAAACATTTTATAAGTTCAAAGTTCACCAACTCTACATTTTAAAAAAATATTTATTTTTGGGCATATTTTTCTTTAATTTCCTACTATTTTTTAAATAGCATATCATTTGCAATTTAAAGAGCAGAACAAGATCTACAGTGATCTGGTGATAAGAAAATGGAAAACAGTGATTTAATCTGTCTTTGGGATGACCATATTGCTGATATAACAGAAGCTGCAAATAACAGAAATCATTCTAAAAGAGTAAAAGCAAAATGGTTTCTACCACACTGCTATGTGTTCTACACAACATGCAGCAGACAAAAAAGGACTTAAAATTTTTTAAAGTAGAAGAAAGCAAGTCTAAGTCTTAACCACAGTCTTGCAGGCACGGGGCTGGTTTAGCTGTATAGCATCCATACCTCCAGGGCAGCACATAGAGTGGGGGCCATATTACACAGGTTAAGAACACACATCTATTGGACACAGTCCTTTGCCATGAGAATCATTTTAACAGAAGTAAGTTACACAGTAACTGCTTTGAATGGAGAAATCTTTGTTATAGTGTTAGACAAATGATCATAGAACAAAGAAGAAGAATAAAAACTATGTACATTGTTGGATAGAATTAAACCTTCATGAACATTTACTATTTTTCCTATGTTTAGTATGAATTGCTGAAGTTTTCTTACTCTGTATTAAAAATACAAGGAAGGAAGTTGCACCAACAATAACACCGAATAGTCTTGATAACAGTAGTTCAAGTAAGTTACCGATACATATTATTTTCCTCATGATACATTCATATACCTTGGGCTCTCTAGAAAAGAGATCAACCTAAGTGTTATCTGTTTAAGGGAATACAGACTCCAAATAATTTGCTGCAGGATTTGGCATAAGTAATATCCAAAGAAGTACATCCTACAGCACCCTGTCAGATCATAGAGTCAATCTGTTAATATTGCTGCTCTTAACACCAGTCTGAGTCTGCTCTGAAAGTAAGGAAATTACTACAAAAAGTGCATTTTCATCTTATTGAATGAGAGCCTATATAATTTCAGATCAAATATTTTCCATCAGGATGTTTCAGCAATCAAGAATCACTCCAGAAGTAAAGAGACTGCCTGTGACAAAACTGTATATCTTAAACTGAAGGCACTTGAAATCAAGAACCTAAAATGTTAGAGAGAAAATGAGGAAAGCAATGGTATTTGGAACCAAATTAGCCAATTGAACTGCAAAAGCACCCCATCAAACCTTTCTTTTTTTTTCCCCTGAGAGGGATAAAAACCAAACTACACAAAATCACAACATATTTTGCTTAAACAAGAGTATCTTATAGGAGGGAAAGGGAAACAGTTGAAATGGACACTTGTTACATGGCCATCACAGTTAGGTTTGAGTAGTCATTAAAAGGAAGCAGATTTGCTTTTGAATTGCACATTCATTCATCAGAAGAAATACATCCTCAAATCCAAGGGCCTGACTTCTGTTAATAGTGGAGGTTTAAACAGCGTTTTGACATACCTTAGTGTAGGTGGCCATATACTATTGCAATTACTTACACTGAATACTCACCTGAATAGAATACCTACTGAAAATTTCTGTATTAGCATACCGATTCAGTAACTGTCCTTTCTGATTACTGCCATACAAATCTGTATTTAATTACAAAACAAGCCATTTCACAGGTGGTTTCTAAGAGAGTATTAATTACTACATAACAGTGTTTGTGTAAGGAGACATATCTCATAAAAGTGATGTTTTGGGTGTGCTTGGTAGGGTTTTTTTGGGGCTTTTTTTTTCCCCCTCCAATACTACTCAAGATTATGGAAATTAATTTTCAGAGCAGAGTACCGTCCTAGACTTAACTATAAGATTAATTCAAGCTTTCTCATATTACTACAGGCACATACTAAATGGTCTGTTGAATAAGAAATTAATTTGATCCAGAGATGGATTTTTGCAAATATTGACCATGGCACCATGGTATTCTCTCTAGCTGCAAGATGTGCACTAGAATATATCCCTTACAAAAAGACTTTAGTGACTTTGGGCTGTAAATGAACCTATGTCTAGAGAAAATAACTGTTAATGTATTCAATAATTCTCCAAACAAGCATTTCTCCTTACTGAAGGCAAACTATACACAAGTATTCAGCCTTTAAAAAAACCCAAAAAAAAACCCAAAACCCCCACTTCAACCAACCAAAACAAACAAACAACCCCCTTCCAAATAAAAACAAAAAATCACCCTAAAAACAGCAAGGAAAACAAAAAAGTAAAGACAAATGCAGCCTGAAATTAGCTATTTAGATATGTCCAAACTGAAAACTGTTAAGCACATGGATATGACATTCGGCAATGTCTTATCTTTACTTTGTGAAGGTTTTTAAATCCCTCTTGAGCTGGAGTACCATTTTTAGCTTGGCTAGGTCAGAATGACACTGAACAATATGAGTGATGACACACTAGACAGCTATATGGACAGAGTTGTCATCAGCAAGCCAGCTGTGCTAACACCTGTATGTCCTGCACAACTGATCTCTAGGAACACAGATCAAGAAAGTCAGATTGCTAAGAGGGGAAACAAAAGTCATTCATCAAACACTGAAATTAAGAAACACTCATTTGAGATGGAGGAGGAGAAAAAGTCATATTTTTACTGCATTTTTTTCTTACCCCAGAGAAATAACAGCTAGTTTCCAATTATACACTTCTTAGAGGAATTATTTAGAATTTTAACAATCTAATTGTGTTCTCTTTGTGATTTTTTTTGCATGTACACATACTCACTCTTTCAGTAGGCTTCTGATAGGTCCAGTTGAGGGACAGACTTTGAGCGCACAGACTTTGAGCGCACACACAAGAAGGCTCCACTCTTAATGTGTTTAACACACAGAAAGAACATCTTGGGAATTTCGCTAGGTTAGGCAAAAAAAAATTGAGATCTCTAAAACAAGGGCTTTTAAATCACTATTGAGGTAACTAAATTATATGAAGGCCTATAGATCCCAGTTAACTGAGAGAAATGTGGTTGATCAGTATACCTGAATGTGTCACGTCACATCCACTGGAGTCTGACTGAGACAGCTAACTTAAGTCTCATAACTGTTCTTTTCTTCCAGGACCAGATCAATTTGTGGTCTCCTTGCTGCAGCTAACAATTATTGCCACTTACAGTGAGTGTTTTTACTGAAGTAGTCACTTGTATATGGACTTAAACCTATTGTAAATTAATTCCTTGTAGGCCATAAAACTGTCATCATAAGGAAATGCATTTGATTGCTATGGACCACATTAGAAATAGCAATCTACTGCTGTAACCTTACTAATTTTCAATTATTCCATGGCCCCACCCCATTTCCAATTGTATTATGAAACTGTAAAATATGTGCTGTATTATAAAAAACAAACCATTAAATTAGAGTAAAAGAAAGGATAGTTCTGTCTTTGTATTTTTTACAAATATGTCTAATAGGATGGATGATACAGAGTTTATATTTTTTTCAGTTGATAGAATCATGGGACCCAGATCTCATAAACAGACAGTTTAGGGGCATTTCAGAGAAGACAACAGGAGTGGCAGCGAGGCAATGAAACACAACAGTGGAAGAATTTCAAGGCATGACTGCTGACAGGTCTGCACAAAAGTTGTTCTGCTTGCTAGCATATGAACCTTTCAATCAGCAGAAATGAAGTGCACTACAGAAGTGGATGAAAAGTAATTTTTCTGACCAAGTGCCAGAAGGAAAGGAGCACACTGGATAGCTGCTTTGATTCCTGGTGTGTCCCAAAGTGTCAGCAAGAGTAGGTTGCTAACTGGTATTGGGAAAAACAGTGAGCATGTTGTATTTTATTAACCTGCTAAAATAGCCAAATCCTAAGCAGCCAGGACAGGCTGAAAACTATGACAGACTAAGATTTTGTCAAGATTCTGATAGTTAAGAGTACAAGGAGAAACAGTTTTCTGTCGCTGTGAAGGCTGGCTTGCTAGAATGACTTCCCATGGTGGCACATAGCACCATGTATGGTAGAGAACAGGGATTTATGCTGGCTGAAAAGGAGGCAGCTATAGCAGTGTACCAAGTGCAGCCTGCGTGAGGACAGATGAGTGCAAGACAAATTTGGTTCCAGACACCTCTTGTTTGAGACTCACCACAGGTAACAGCTAAGCTGCACAGCCCAGCTGGCAGCCTCTCTGTGAAAATGAATTTAAGAATGAGAAAAACCCACCACACAGGGAGAGAAGGAGGGAAGAAAAAGACTAAATATCAAATTCAGAGAACTAGTGGGGCAGAAACACTTAAGGCACTGGGGGAAGTATTTCCCCATTGAACAGAGAAGAGGACTATGCTGGAGCATATATCCACACCATAATCCATAAAGGATCCCATGCCAGGGCAGGTTCAGGAAATCCTTCAGGATAGTTCCCAAAGGAATTGAAGTCCATGGAGAGTCCATGCTGAAGCAGATATTCTTGAAAGATGGCAGTCCACGTGGAGAGCCCAACAGTGATGCAGGGAAACAGCATGAGGTAGGAGCAGCAGAGAGGAGTTGCTGTGAACTGACTGCAAACCCCTGTGCCTCACAGCATGAGCAGAGCAGTCACAAGTGAAGCTGAGATTAAAAGGCAGAGTAATGCTAATTCTTTAATTGTTTCTAACTCTCTAAATCTACTTCAAAAAGAAATTAAAATAATTTCCCCAAGTCAGTTGTTGATACTGATATCATCACATACCTGTGATGATAACTACTATGAAATGTCTCCATCTAGACCTCAACACATGAGTTTTTTCATCCTATTTTGGCCCTCTGTCCTCTTGAGGAAGACTGAGAGAGCATCTGGGTGGGCATCTGGCTGCTGGCCAAGCCTAACCCAAAAAAAGCACTCAAATTGAAGAGCAATGCAAGGAGAAGGCCACCAAAGATTTTAGCAGAGATAGTGTAAAATTATTTCTTCCTCTGGTGGGATTACAAGATCACACAATCACAGAATATTCTGGTTTATAGAAATAAAGAAAAAATTAATAATGGAATACAGTTTATCAGCAAGTATAACAAGGTTTTAATTATAACAAAAATTACCTCAACTTTTGGATGTTTCAAGAAATAACTTATTTTTTGTACATAAAAAAAGGACTGTCCATGGGCTTTAAAATAATACATATTCTTAAATGATTTTTCTTTTTATTAACAGACGTTTTAAGAAAACTTTTTTTGTTTGATCTTCAAGTAGATAGGAATTTCCTTTCATCATCATTTCAGTAAAATTTTATTTATTTCTATTATCATTTTGTTATTACCTTTTGGTCATCTTCAGTATTTTGAGAATAAAACTGAACCAAACCATAATTATCTTGAGGTCTCTTTTTGTCTTTGGTGATACTCTGTTTTGATTTTTTTATTTTTTAAAACATCCACTTTGCATTTAGGTGTTTGTCCATAATATTTAGATGGTGTAAGATGAAGATTTCTTATTTTATCAGGAACTTTTGTGGAAATAATTCAGCTCCAGCAGTAGGGTAAAGATAGCTAACGTGACAAAACCCAGGGTAAGACAAAAAATAACCTTCTAAAGAACATCTTGTTCTTTAGAAGAAGAACATGAAGCTAGTTGCTAAAAATGTTTTCTCTCTTAGCACATCCAGTGTTCAACTTCTTCAACAGTTATGCTTCTTAAATATTTATGAAGATTAAAAAGGTAGCCCCACAACGGTCTTAAAAGAATTCTGGGCACAAGCATGCCCAAGCACTTTTTGGCAAAGTCAAATGTATGATACTAGATGTTCCATCCAATCACAGTGTGGGACAGAAAGTGTTGTAAATGATCTCTGGTCTAGTGGAGACAGATAATCATATCTCTCAACTCTAACTGCTCTCACTTTTGTTTGTTAAATGTTACACCTCGGTATACACAAAGGCCTAGTACCTACATTGGTGACTTCTGGAATTCTTGTAAGGACAGAATATGGAGAGGAATGAGGCCACTTTAATGGATCAGAGTATAGTGTCTTATCCTGAATCTAAGATTACTAAGGATGTCTGTAAAATCCCTCTGTGATCTATAGGTAAAAATTTAGCATTATGCATTAATAATACATACCCTGAAGTGATGCAGTGGAATTTTGTGGATATTTGCTCGTGAATATATCAACACAGAAATAACAAAATCTTCAATTTCAAACTCCCCTAAGTAAAGCTGTAGTTAATAGCAGTACTTTTCCAACTTCAGTTGATTCTGAACTTTACCCTTTTTTTTTTTTATTTCTTTTCTTAAAACAGAAGTGATTCCCAGAATTTCTAGTGGAGAAAGAAGGGCTTGTGGTTCATTCACTAGTATGTAATTAATTTCTTCATGTTCTGATTTTTTACTGTGCAAGAAACTGTAAGATTAGCAGTGTAAATTATATAGTTTACACATAAGCCATGTTCACTAATGCTAAGTAATTAGTTACCATAATGATGTAGGGTTTACATTTCAGATACTTCTCAAACAAAATCAATAATTTCCCTTTGTTCTTCTAGGAGAAATAGTATGTCAAATTTTGAATGATTTACAATAATTTTTTTTAGCTCCTGCTGAAAGGAGCATCCTGACATTTCTAGTTCTTATGTTTTCCTGAATTTTACATTAACAAACTAGAAAGGATAAATTATTTGACTATTCACTAATGTGCTATGAAGGCCTAACAACTATGCACATCAAGAATTGAGAAGCAATATGGCAACTAAAATTTTCAAAAAAAAAAGGTGGCTGTTTCTCAATCAATTCAGTGCATCAAGTTAATCAGTACTAAACATGAGACCTTCTATACAGCCTTTTCCCAAATACTTCAATCCTTGTGTATAAAACAACATTGCTTTCAAAATCAAAATGTACCCTTGCAATCCAGAACAATAAATTCTGAATGCCAAGGACATTACATGTATCTCTTACTGCAAAAACTCAACACTTTATGTATGACATGATTTTTAAAGCTTAAAAGAAGGCAGTATGAAAATGGTGGGGGCAAAAAAGCAAGACAGTCTCTACCAGCACAGTTTGCCACAGCTAAAACACAGTTTTAGGTTCTGTCACTTTCTTGAATATTAAAGGAAAGAAACACTTGAAAAAAGTATCTGAAAATTAAATTAGTTTTGGTGAACACAGAAACTAAAATGAAGAATAGATTCCCATGTTGCAGAGAATTCAAGATGTGATAAGGGAAATTAACACTCCAAGGTAATAAAACCACTTATTTTGCTCTGTGTTGCTCTAGACTAAAAACAGTTATAAAACAATCAACAACTAGAGCTACAGTTAAAAACAGTCCTTTTGCAGAAATAATTAATATACAGACTTTGTTGGACTTTCAAATAATGCTATACAAGGGCAAAATTGTGCAAGTCAAAGAGACTACTTATTACTCCATTTAAAAAATGTCCTAAAAATATCATAAAAGTTTCTGACTACAGGTTACAACTTACTGTTTTTTCCTTATGTTTTATCATGTATCAAAGACAAAAGTAGCATACACAAAGCCATGTGTTTTATGGCCACCAGGCATGTGATATCACCAAAGTATCACTGAATGACCTCTGACTTCCACAGCACAGACTCAGTTCAATAGAAACTGTCAGCTCTTTGGATGTTCAGAAGTCTTCACTTAGTAACCAGAAATAGTGCTCTCAGTGATTAAGGGAAGGAAAATGGATTTTGTAGTAAGTTTTGTACTAAGATATAAGAAGTTCATGTACTAAAAAATTGTATTTTATTTCACTAAAAATCAACAGTTTTTTAGGATAGAAGAAGTTGAAGGTGGAAATAAAGCCTAAGAAAAGGAAGCCTCCTTACAATTTCTACTCCTCTCCTTCCCTGAGCAAAAGCAGTGGTAAAACTTTGATATTTAGAAAGACAAATCAGAGGAATAATTTTAAATTCTTACCTTATGAAGAATGTCTTCCACAGCTTTCATATGACTAATAATCAATTCTCTGTCTCTATTGCAAAACAAAAAAAAAGAGGTAGATCATAAAACTGAAATTCACTTGATTTATACATTAATTTTCTGATCCTTTTTAACTATCATGTATTTTCAAATAATTGTTAAAGTATTATGATTTTTCTGTCCTTTTCATATCTCCAATGCAAAACTTAAAAAATAGTTCATGTACCACTATTTGGCCTATTTCCATAAGAAATATGGTTCTATTGTGAACTATCAATTAAACTAGCTGTAATTATGGCCATATTAATGAAGAACTATCGTGTTCTTGGAAAGTTTTAGATGTAAAAGACATGTTGAATGGAGTCTTCTAGCAGGAAGAGAATACATCCTCGTATGTTTCTAAAAGAAGTTCAGGCAAGGATCCTGTCCTTACAATAGGGAGGTTTGGAGAATGAAACAATTCTCTAATGCCCTTCTGTAGATTAGGGCTTCAGTAAGAAAGACAGCTCTCATGAGCTATGCTGTCATGAAAAACCTTGACCTCAACCCACGATTGACAGAAATAGAAATGAAGTTGCATAATACCATATGACTGAAAAAAAAGGACAGCATAATCAACAAAACACGACAGGAAGTCAAATGGAATCCATGCCAGAAAGGCTAATACATCTCAGTATTCTGGGATTGTCTCTTATTTTGCCAACTATGTATATATTTCATTTGGGCTTTTACAATACCTAAACTAGAATTCATAGAAGCAGTATGATTTAGGTTGGAAAAGATCCTTAAGATCACTGAGTCCAACCATTATCCTAGCACTGCCCACCACTGAACTGTGTCTCCAAGGGCCATATCTACCAATCTTTTAAATATCTCCAGACTCTACAAATTCCCTGGGCAGCTTGTTCCAATGCTTGACAACCTTTCAGGACAGAATCTTTTCCCAATATCTTGGCACCTGAGGCCATTTCCTCTTGTCCTATCACTTGTTACTAGGGACAATAGACCAAGCCCCACTTTACTACAACCTTCTTTCAGGTAGAAAGCAGTAAGGTCTTCCCTCAGCCTCTTTTTCTCCAGTCAAAATCATGGCATTCTTCCCCAAGGAATGATGGCTGCTTTCTCATTTCTTGATTCATACTATCTTAACAGAAAATACAAGAAGGTGGCCAGAAAAGTAGAATTGGTTTTTACATTCCTAATAAAGCCACACAGACTTTTCTTTTTCCAGGATCCCACCTTTCTTTGGACTAGATTGACAGGGTATTTGGTTGCTGACTGGGGTTAAACCATAACATAGAGAAAGCAGAGAAATTACTAAAAGACTACTCTATTTTTGTCAGGTTCACTGTTTCGGACACTTTTACTAATATTGCTTCTTACTCAGGAGATAAGTGGAAAGAACTGCTAGCCACTACTAAAAGAAAATCAAGACAGCCACTCTCAGAACAAGCTAGACATCTTGCTGTCTCTTATAGTTCTACAAAAATTTAGGAAAGAAATTGAAAGACACATTGCCTACAATCACTTAGGTCATGGAACAGATATTAAAATAAGAGTTTCTGGATAAGACAAAAGTCTATTTACCTACATTGTTTACATGTTCCAAAGTAAGAAAAAGACATTTGCACTTGTTATGAAGGGTTGGTAGAACAAACACTGGTTTGGGAGTTTTCATATTAAAAAAACCTTTTCAGGACATAAGAATGGCCATAGGAGTGCATAAAATAGGTTGGGGCAGGGTAAAAAGGAGAAGGCTTTTGAGAACAAATCCTTCTTTGGGTCATAATCTGGTTTGATACACTTATACCAAATAATATTTGTCATTTTAATTAGCTTATTAAACATATCACTGGTAACTATATTAATTACATTATTTTGCAGGTGCATAAGCCCCTTAAAGCTTCTAAGCTATTGTTCTGCAGAGGTAAAATCTACCCAGGTATAATGAGAAATTTTAATTTTAAATTGAACTTTTTAAAAATCTTGGCCATGGACCAATAATATTCAAAGTGCATACTACTGTAATAGTAATAGATAACAAAGTCTGAAGGACTTACTATTTTATCTGACTATATAACTCTAAGAGGTTAGTAATAATCTCATCCAAGTCAATGGAACAGCTTTTGACTACCAATACTTTTAAAAATGGTCCCTAAACATTTCCTTCCACTCTTCAAGTTATAGAATAAAAAAGCATGGGGCTTACATCTAAATCCAAAACACTCTGAAATCAGCAGAAATATCTATACTATTACACAGATAAGCCTAGGTCCAAAATGGGTTTCAGTCCCTTCAGAACAAACAATCATTTCTTAAACAAACAGAATGTGAAGGATCTACCAAAGAGATGTTGTCAAACCAGTAAGGTAATTGGCAGGCAAAATGCTTACGCATTTAGGACCAAGAATTTGTAACGCTATTATGGGATAACTACAGAAAACGTAACATGTAGTATCTTGAACTAACAGTTTTCTTTTTCCAAGACTATCACTGAATTTCAAAGAGAGGCAGATGTACTTTTGTTTTCTAGCATTACATTAGCCAAGGCTAAAACCCTGTGCATGAAAGTAAGAATTGATCTTTTGTCCGTTTTAAGTGATCTCCCCAAGGTCCCCGTGCTCACTTCGCTGCCGTGCAGAGGGCACTCTCTGCATCACGGATGCTCTCGCTCAGTCGACGCTTGTCCTGCTCCAGCTGGGTAAGAAGTCTATTTTGCTGACGCAGAAATCGATCTCTTCTTCTCAGCTCCACCGTTGCCTCCGAGAGACTCTGCAAGCAGACAGAAAGCAGAGTTACTTGTCAGCCCAAATAATTAACTTCAGTTTATGCCATAGGCTATTAAACAAAGTGGAAAACAGACTGACTGTGTAGTAGATTTGGACCATTGCATACTAAGGTTTTATGAATTCTCCAGAAAAACCATTATCGACTCAGAAGCCCCCAGTTTTTAGTATATTGACTGCATATAAATATAAAATAAAACGATTTTTTGATCAAGCAGGGACATACACTATGGTACAAATAATATATTTAAAAATACCAGACCTAAACACACAGGAAATAATCAAGAGTACAGCTTTAAATAACACAGAATATTCTCAAAACATCATTTAAAATAAACATTAAAGAAAGGAATTCACAAAGAAAGCATTTATTTAATTATTCTGCACTGTTCAGAAATTTCAGTAGAATAAATAATCTCATATTCTCTGTTAGTGCATCAAGTACAATCTATTTTATAGTGCTTTCACTATTTTAACATTAGTTTCCCAGTATGCAAAATAGTATGTGTATTTTTTTAATATTTCTCTCTGACTTAGAATTAACACAACATGCTTTAATCAATTCAGATTAATCCAATAGATGAAAAATAGCACACAGGACTAATTAACACAGAACCTGGCTGGTTGTTACTCCTTTCTTCTGGGATAAATCAATACATTTATAGACTGGAGTATTAATAATTTGATTTCATAATTTTTTACATGTTACATTTTACTTACAGCTGTTAATTGCCTTTTTAGAAAGAAATTATAATAGGTGGTTATAAACGTTATTGTACACAGCATATTTCCTGATAGATTCTAAAATATAGAAGGCTGCATAGCTGCAAGACTGAGCTCTTGCACACCTTTTTTTCAAAATTTATGGGTATATTTTCTGTTTAAATTCTAAGAAAGCTCTGCATAATTTGTACTCAGTACTTGTCCTGGACTGTGGAACATAAAGATGTGCTATGCTGTGGATGAGTATGAAGAATAATATATATAAAATGTTGATAAAAATTTTTAGGGCACTGAAAAACTCAACTAATCTGAAAAAGTTTCAGACGTTTTAAGGATCAGAAGCACTTCAAAAAGCACTAAGTTAGAGAAAATTTCTATAAAACAGCCATCTACAACAAAGGACTGCATAGTCCTGCAAAATAAACCATAATCTGTGGACAGGCATAATTCTTCTTCTAACATTCCTAAAGAAAAAAAGTTACTTCATTGGTGGTGTATTTTGAAGGTACAGCACCATTACTTGAACCCTTGTTCAGGAATTGACAAAATATAGGCTGAAATTAATCACAACTGTAAGAAAAAAAAAAAAAAGAAGTTTATTTAAGACACTCTAAACCCAGAAATGTTATTATTCTTGATCAAATGACTGCAGGTTGAATAGTTCTATTTTGACTCATATGTCTTTATTTTCAATAAACAATTGATATATTTCCCCTAAGGAAAGATAAACACATGGATAGCATTTGTCCACTGCACAAAGATATTCAAAACCAGAAGTCTTGCTTTCAAAAATTCTACCCTAAAGCCAGTGGCAGCTATCAAAGCCCTGTCTAAGCAGATGACTTTGTGAATTATCAGATTTTCAGAAATTTTATTACCAAGAACTCAAATGTGGATTAGCATGAATAAAAGGATCCATCTCTAATTAAATAACAAAAAGCATTATCTTCTTCCAATAATTGTGTTTGCTGCTTGCTTTCAATATTGAGGAAAGAGTTCTGAAAGCCAAGTCAAGTAACCCCCCACCTATATTCCCACCTTTGACAAACAGACTATATTTGAATACAGAACAAGGTATCTGTCACCAATGTTTGGTCCAGCCCAGTTTTCCACCTGATTGAAAAACCAGGTTTTAAGCAGTTTCTACTAGTATTTTGATGCAAGAAATTTTTGATGTAGATGCTGTTGAATGGATTTTGGCCCCAAGATCCTAGCAGTTTAAAGAGTAGAGAAAGACAGGATAATAAGAACATTATGCTTATTTATTTTGTTTTTATTATAGCTATCCATCTGCAGGGATTAAAAAGTTGTCAGCTCCCATATAAATCTTTCATTACTGACCACAAACAGTGAAAAGACCCACTAGTCAAAATCTTGACTAAGAGCTGCTAACTAATCTAGGTTACTCATTGCAAGCACATGCCTATTAATGAGGCAATAGCAGGGGCTAACTTTTTTAAGGGGCATGGTTAGCAATCCACGCTAGCTGGTGATGAAGCAATATAGAAATGGTTAAATCAAGTATCTCACTGAAGAGCTGCTTTATTATATTCAAAAGAACCCCATTATTTACAGAAATCTCTAAAGGATTCAGACTTTATCTACTAGTAATATTGCAATATCTAAGCAAAATGGAAACTGATTTTAGCACTCCAAAAGCAGTTTCAGCAATTACTTGAAGCTTCCTGCTACTGTGGGTTAAAGTCAAGCCTTAGAAATGTTCAAATACAGTGTGGTGTATTACAAAATAATGGCTGGTAAGCCTCTATTTTTGCTTCTTCAGATTGATCTAATTAAAACCCTTGATAAACTTTATGGACTCTAATATTTCCAGCTGAGTGACTGAAATCAAGAGGGTGTGCCTCAAGGCAGCAAGGCAACAATGATAAGCAGCAGGTTAGCCACTAATTTCTCAGCTAGGGTAGATTGTGAAAGTGTGATGTTCTGATATCCAAGAAACTGTTCAGGAGAGAATAGGATAAATCAAGTTTAATAACTCTGCTCCTAATTGTTCCCTCAATGCTCCACTCTAATTACTTGGAGAACTCTCCTGACTGTCACCTGATATTAAGTTGTTGGAGGCTGAGTGTGGAGCAGTGAGATAATCAATAAACATTTAGTGGGGAGAAGAATGAAGATCCCGTTAAGCAGTGGGAACCTGCAGCACCCAAAGCCCTTCTGCTCATGAGAAAACCTATGGGAGAGCCATAGTGATTGCAAAGCAATAATCCAAAGCACTGGTTTTAGGCTTTGAGGCCTTTAGGCAACAGTACATTTGAGAAAAAAAGGTTAACACGGTCACCCTAATTACAGCCCATTTTCACATTCTTCATATATAAGCAAAGACAAGCCAATTAGGTAGAAAGGAAGATAAGGGAAGTTTTATTTGTATACTAATTAAACCCCTGATGAAATTAAAGGAAAAACATACAGCTCTGTAATTGTGTCTGAGAAAGGTCACTTCAGGTTCAGTTATCAGAAGAGCACAGCCTTGAGATATTTCACTTAATCCACAATATAGCCCTTATTTTGCCCCCCAGGTCTTAGTATTTACAAAAATAAGAAAATTTCAAAACCTGATAATGCATTTATCTTGAAATGTTTTCTGTGGACAATTACAACTGTTAGAAAGTTGAGGCTAACTATGATAAGAAGAATGAAGGTTTTAAAAACCTAGTGTGTTTGCACATAGTTCTGTGAAGATGCTGAGCTTTCACTTTCAAGTACAAGTGATTCTGAACCAACTTAGAAGCTAAACTCAAAATTATTAACATTCTATGAAATGCCATTTATCTGTCTTTCTAAGGTTTTCAGACATTCAGATGCTAATTCAGACATTACTGCGCTCCTTCCTCTCCAGTCTGCCAAAATCTCATAAATCAGTTGAGTTTTCATCACAATCTTTAGGAGTTTCCTTTAGAGACATTTAGATTTAGACCTTTTCCCCTCTCACAAATTATGCATAAAAAAACATTTGTTGGAGAGAACAGCAAGCAATTGATAGCACTGAAGAAAGATCTCATTGGCTGTCTGTTGGTTTGGTGCTTCCATAATCTTCCTTTAACAAGTTTAGGTTTTGCAGTGAGGAATCTTTTTATTCAAAACTCATTACAAAAAGAAATCAAAGTTTAATATTGTCATTCTTTACACATAAAAAGGACTCTATTCAAAAGATAACAGATGGACAATCACTCTAGATGAACAATAACAGTCATACAGTTTAAATTCATGCAAAGCATGTGTGACACATTTATACTGAGACTGTATTTTCCAAGATGAACTAAAGCTAGATCAAACTGCTTAGTAAATTAGATTTAAGTTACACAGACACAACACAGCAGTACAAAATATGCAAATACACTGCAGTATGTGTATAGTGAACTAATTTGTGAAATTGAAGATTTTCAGATGAAGTTTTATATGTATATATATTAGATATTTAGATGCAAAATATTACTTTTTAAGAAATGCATTCTGAAAGCTGTCCTACACCCACAAATAATAAAATTTCACAATGAAAAGAAGTATAAAAAGTTTAGCCAGCATTCATTCCTTCACCAATTTAAACACATTTCCCATTATCTTTGTTGGCAAATATAATGATCTTTGAGTGCCCCTCAGAAATGTACAAGTAAAATAGAGAAGTCTGCAGGTTCAAATGGTTCAAATCCAACAGGTACAACAAGCTACATTAATATTTAATGTTTACCATATTTTTACTGTGCA
>VZTB01005934.1:2381-13920 GCA_013397245.1 Thryothorus ludovicianus | reverse complement strand
AGACTATTTAATTATCAAGAAATAATTAAATACCCTTCTTCTATCAAAAGAGTGGATTAAAAATCCTAGGTTAGAAAAGTTCCGTGACCAAAAAAAAAAATCATAACTAAAACTTCTCACTGATACTTAGAAAAATCAAACACATGTAAGAAGTACATTGAGTCCTATGTCAAGAAATAAGATGGATTTACACTTCTCAAATAGAAACTACCAAGATACTATGTCTAGATTCACTGTGTGTGACATGATAACCCTTCAAAAACAAATGCTTTCCTATGCCCTTTGAATTTTGCTAGGAAAAAAATTATGAGTGCTCAAAAGGATACTTGAATGAGCTAATTCTGCATTGCAGAAAAGAAACAGCGATCTTTTCAACCTCTTTGCTACTGGACCTTCATCCTGACATCAACAGTCTTTTCATATGCTGGTATTGAGAGAAAGAACATACCTTATGACTCATCTCTGAAGTATATGATATAGCATGGAAGCAGTTAAAAATAGTTTACAGATCTCAGAGTATCTAACAAGGTGCAAAATGCTCTTCATGTCTTTGTTAGAGCCTTGTGTAATGAGCTCATAGAGCGTGAGTAGGTCTACTCAGCAAAACAAATACCAACCAGCACAATCACAAACAATAAATAACCAACAAAACACTGGTGAATGACGAGATACTTGGAGGCATGTTTTCACATTTCTAACATAATATCAGATACAATTGCTTGTGACTGTTTTATATGGAAAACCCTCATAATAATGGAGCACAAACTATGGTTTATCCAAATCAGTACCAAAAATGTCAAACAAACATCTGAAGATGATTATAAGTTAAATGTACAGTACATATAGCTCTGGAAAAAGTTATGATATATGGCTACTGTGAAAGATCCAGAGCTCGAGTATTAAGAAACATTTAAATGACATTTTATTTGAGAGTTATTCAATACATGAGGTAGGGAAAATGCACATGCCTTTGCAAGAGATTTTTCTTACTAAAGTCACTTGAAATTTGAGGCACTCATGTCATGATAGCAAATTACCTATGTACGTGTAGACAACAGTTCATTTATTGACAGAAACATAACCCTTAGACATCCAAGCAAGCTTAGGTACCTCAGATATCTCATCTGCAGTAATTCAGGCTGGATTACAGTGTCTCAAAGACTTAAAGCTATGTTTAATATCTCTTTGCTATAGTGAGCATATTTCTCAATAGAAAATCTATTCTGATCAACATGAATCTATTTTTCAACTGCATTATGTCAAGATGTTTAGCAAAGTATGTCTGAAAATGCTTTGTGAAGTCTTTGAGTTGTGTATGTTTTAAAGTTGTTGTGAATTAAAAGAGTTTAGTAATTCAAACATGGTAGCTTTTCCTGAATGATTTCACACAATAAAATCTCTTCAAGAGGAATGCTCATTCAGCTTCAAAGTAAAATTAAACAAAACTTTTAAAGTGAAGTAATTACAAAATATAAACTGCCCACATATAGTCTAGATCCTCATGGACTGTTGAGAGAGACCCTTTTGAATAAGAAGATGCACTGGACCTTTCAGACACACACAAATCCAAACAGAGGATAATTGAGACCTACTTTTAAACTGTGTTTTGGTAAACGATAAAGTACATGACAAAATTTGTGCACATTATAATTTAGAAATTTTAATAATCTTTTAAGCTAAGTGAATTATATTAGTATTACTGGAAAGCTGCAGAGAGGGATTACACCACTTAATAGAACAAATACAATTTTATAAAAACTCAGGCTTTATCACTATGAGGTTTAAGAATAATCCTTGAAGTTAAGTGAGAATAAATTCCTGGAATCACATGCATGGTGGCATGAGTACATAATCATTCACTCCTGGTTCAATTTCTGGTACACTACCTCAGGACTGATGTTTCCTTTTTCTCCTTCGAAATGTAAATTTCTCTCCCACCACAACATTTAGCCCTTTGCAGTCACTAACTAGAAAAGACCCAGCCCTGCATATGTAGCATATTTTCTGTGGTTTGGAAGTGTCATGCCTTTAAATCAGATAAGTGCCACTGAAGAGGAATAATCTTGAGGTTTTTCATTCTTACACTTTTTACCCTGACAGACTCTCAGCCTTACAGCTGGTACAGTTCTAGGGTTTCAAAAAGATTATTTACACTGAATTACATTGTAAAAGATGACTTTTCATAACTGCCACATACCTGTAAATGAGGCACTAATATTATAAGCAAACTCTGATGCTCCTCTGTAGCACTGCTCCCTGCAATCCTGTTAATTTTTCTACACATGGTCTACTTGTGCACATTAGCACACAGTATGCAAGACAAAAACACAACCAGTACTTAGATTTCATCTTCACTTTAAAAGTGATAATCTATCACACGAACATACATAAAAATATTTAGTTGTGTATCTATGAGGACACAATTTATTGCACCAATTTCTTGCATTTTATTTGTAGCCTCTCTCCTCTGTCACAGCCTCAAACCGTCTGTCTCTGATCATGTCCTACTGGTCTCAATGATCTTGCATTACCAGTGACACTTCTAAGCCCTGGAAGAGACTATTTTAAGTTCTCAATAAATACTCTTTCATTACATTTGTATCAGAAATTTGCTTAGAATATTTTTGAATGGTAACAGTCAGTTAAAAGAATTCAGGAAGAAGAAGAAAAAACAGCAATAAAATATTAACAATGACAACATCTTATTTACAAAGTAAATACCCATAATTTAATTCGCATTGTTTATTTAGAAAGGAATACAGTCTGAAGTTAGGGGGCGTCTTAACACAGAAAAAAAGTCATCTGAGTTAGGTTAAATTATACAACATTCTGCTTCAGAACTAAATTCGAGAAACAAATATTATGATATCCTGTCTCTGTCTCCTCTTCAGACACCGTTTCAAAAAATGGGAATACTAGGAGTCTTCAGAACAGTTTCAAGGAAACTTCTAAATAGAACTTAAGGTTCAGTTCTGAGTACAAAAATATTGTCCATAACCAATATACTGATGGCCTCAGCTAAGTTTTTTTACTGCTGCATGTTATTCTTCTGCTCTTTCTTGGAATAGACTGCTGCACAATTCCACCAGACACAAGTGCATTAATGTGAGCCATCACATTGAGGAGTTAGAGGCAATGCCAAGAATGTCAATTAGTGCCACCCAAAGGTTTGATCTTGCTTCATAAAGAGCTTTTGATTTTCTTTAATTAATTAATTAGACAAATCTCTTCTTTTAGCATGGCACTAACATTAATGTGGGCTTCACAAAATTTATCACTTTATATAGTTTACATCCAAATACTGCATTCCCCTTCAGAATAGTTTTGACCAAACTATACACGCAAGGTATGTGTGTTTACACAGAGCCCCAAGTGTTATTTAGTGCATGAATGTTTATTTGAATATCAGGCCAGCCACATCCTGCATGATGTATCTGAAGGAAGAAAACACACATACTTGATTATCCCTTTTACTTTTTAAACTGCAATAAAATAAGAAAGAATTGATGAATATGTAATTTTAAATTAAAAGGTCTATTCTTCATTACAGGTCATCCCTATCCTTCGATTCATTAAAAACTGGAGAGTGGTGAGCTTAGCAGAAAAAAAACAGATACAGTAAAACAAAATTTAACTTACATAAAAGGCAACTTTTAAGTCATTCTATTGAAAAGGCATCAAAGATATATTACATCCCAATATTCGGTAAAGAGATCAAAATGCTATAAAGACATATTGATTAGATGTCTCAGTTCCTTCTGGATATGCTTTGAGTCATACCAAGTGCCAAACAAGAACATAAAGCTTAAACAAGGAGTAAGTTTCCCTGAGCATGGCAAATACGTATCCTGAAACAGCAAAGTTAAACAATGACAGTGATAAACCACTGCAACTGTAAATCTGAATTTTTATTTATATTTTTCTCCTCTGGTATATTTCTTAACTGTAATATAAAATGGCACCATGATGGTACAAAATTTGGAAAGTTACCTACTTCACTCACCTATGGAAATGACAGTAACAAACATGCCTATCACTAAGTGATACTACACAACCAGTTATTTTAGCAAATTATTATTAATTTTTTCTAAGAACACTCATTATTCTCACACCCGAAAAATTTTCTTTAATAACAATGAAGTACTATTTATAAATGAAATATTGGTACTGCTACTTAGAATTGAGAATCTTAATGTCTTAATTCTAAAATCACTCAATTTTTTATTTCAACACTTAAGGTGGTTTTATTGTAACTAGAAAGAATTGGGAACATTTTTAACTGAGAAGTAAAAAGATGCAGCAACCAGAACTTCATTGGATTTTTCATAAATACATATTGTAAAAGATAACATGGTTTTAGTCTGTTGTCCTGCTATAATCTTGAAGAGTTTCCATGCTTTAATAGAAGACAGCATAGGTACAGATTTTAGAAGCTGAAATTGGTGAAAATTTTGAACAACCTTCCCCTTGAAAATCATTGAATACCTAATGGAGTGTCAAATTAAATTAAAAGATCAAATTATATGAACGATAGGCCCGGCTGCTGTCATAGCATGCAAACAAGGGAATACAGGTGCAAAGGAATGCATCTCTTGTTTTAGTCTTATGACAGTTAGATAAATACTTAATTATATTCAAACCGTTTAATTATATTTCAATAGCGATTTGAAAGATTTTACTTGTGGTTTGACAAGAAGATATAAAGATATTTGCAGAATTAGTTGCCCGCAAAGAGAAAGGGAAAACATGGGAAAACATGACTAAAGCTAAAAATTATGAGGCCCTGGAAATATCCTAGACAAATAGCAGCAAAAACCAAATCTACGTATAAAGAACTTCTATGACCAAGAAGATATAGAACATGTATAGTAGAAAGTCCTACACATTTATATCTATACTATACAGAAAAATAGGATATAGAACACCTTCTTTAAAAAATCACATGCTGCTTTAAAGATCTATTGATCCCCTCTGCACATTTCAAGGTAACACAGTTACTTTGTAGTTGATCCAATAATATAACAAAGATCTCCCAGGCACTGAATTTACCAAGAAGCCTTTCAGTATTTTTGAGTGAGAACAGAAAGATAGTTGAAGGTCTTGAAATAACAGGGATAAATGGTATGTAAGTACATATGCTTAATAACCACATGCTGTAATTACACAATAATCCCATTTTTCTTCTAAATTACTTGTCAATAAATCTTTCTCACTGCACTATAAATTCCAAGGTCATGGACAGAGGTATTTATTAGTATAATTACAATGCAGAAATAAAACCATTAAGCTTTTAGATCCTGATACTGTTCCATTTATTCTCTCCTTTTCCCAAAGGGGAGGCAAATAGTTCCTACAAATGGAATACCTAGAATATATTGAAAGCTACTTTTAAAAGACTAAAAATGTGCTGGTTGATGCAATTACTTCATTTGGATTATCTTTTCTTTTTATCTAAATTTTGACAGAATATCAGATTTATATTTTTTTTTAATACTCTGCTCAGCAAACAGACTCAGGAACAAAGTATTCTCTGAAATAGACAACATTTCTACACTATTAACACTAAAGCACTCTGGATTTCACTGTGCACCACTCAGTCATATATTGGAACAAAAATCCCAAGTTCTCAACCATCTGTTGAGAAGTAACTGGCAGTCTAAATTGTGGACTCTTATTTCTACAATTTCATTATTCCTAGGCACCAATCTATCCGTCTTGTTAACTCGCCTTCTTCCACAAACCACCAAAAGGACACCTAAGAGCATGACTCAAAAAGTGACTGAGACTACTGAATCAGACTAGCATGAACAAACCTATTCCATAATTTTCTGGAGAAGGGTAAACCTATTCTTTCCTGGAACTTAATTCCTGGTCATAATTAGCTTTCAAAGATTAACTTAAGTGATGTTACATAATCATGATTTATTTCAGTGTTCTATCTCAGTGTCTAAGTTACATACAAATTGATTTAATGGTGAGAACATTTTCTCTGAGTCATCTTAAATTCTTCAGCAAGTTAAAAATAAAATATGAATTTTTCTTACTTACGAATGCTTTTTCTAATTTATTAGATAAATAATGTTTACATCTGATTAGATTGAACATAAATGTAATAAATTGCCAATTACTTTTATTCTTTTTTAAATTTGGATAGAATTTTATCATTTGCTTGATATATAAAGGTAGTAAATAATATACCTGGATAATATCCTTAACACCAACCAATAAAATATTGTATAGTGACATAGTCTAGGAAAAAAAATATTCACCTGTTGTAAATACACATTCAAGTTCCAACGTAAAACTTTAACATTGCTCCAAAATTAACCATTACTGACATTCAACTTGTAAAACCGGACAGAAGAGGAAATACATAGAAATGAAGCAGAAACACAACAGTTATGATATCCTTTCAAAGTAAAAGCTTCCAATTAAATTATGGTTGTGTGACTTATACTACAATATTTTCCATCGTTGGATTGACCTTCACATTAATGCAAACATATAATGAGTTCATAATCAAAAATTTTAACTTTATTCTTCCATTCTGGTCATTGCTTACACATTTTCCAGAAAGGCCGACTCAGAAAAGTTAAGGCAGACCTTCAACGACTTAGTTGATAGTTGCTCAGCTGCTTCATTGACGACCACAGCACAAAAACAAATCTAAAAGCCATGTACTGACTTCAGTCTCTCCAGACTAATGCTAATGCTGATAATGTTCTAGGCACAGAACAAAGGAAATACACAGATTTAGAAACCTGTTTGGGAACAAGTTCTTCACTCAGAGGGTAGCTGGGCACTGGAACAGCTGCCCAGGGCAGTGGCCACAGCACAGGCCTGAAAGAGTTCAAGAAGCATCTGGACAGTGCACATGGTGTGACTCAGGCATGGCCACTCCTGTGGCAGGGCCAGAAGTCAGATTTTGACGATCACTGTGGCTCTTTTCCAACTCAGGATTTCCTATGATTCAATTACTCTAACTCTCTGGACAAACCACAGAAGTGAAATTTAAAGTGAAGTTTAAGTTCAGAGATCTGGAATACAGATTTGCTAGTAATAATAGAATGCAAACTTTAACGAGCTTGTATTCTCTTTTCTTTTGTGAAAGAGGTCTCAGGTCTAGCCCACAACTGTGTGCTATGTGTCTTCCTATTATATAAAGATGGCAGCTGCTAAAGGAAGACTAGACTATCCCATAAACCTGAATTCCACACAGAATGCACTACAAGCAAAAAAGCTCTATGACAAGTTTCTAGTTAACCTAAATCTTTGAAGACTAAGAAGTTAGTAGTGGAAGTTGCATAACAGAGCAAAATGAACAGTTCTACTTACTTTACAAATAGTATTAATACAAATTGAAATACCTGACAAATCTCTTTAATCTGTAATTTGTTGTACTAAGAAAACACATTACCTTGTTCAGCTAAGAACAGAGCAGATGACAATACTAATCCATTCTTACCTACTTTATAAGTTATTTAGGTGTTCAAAACATAGACAGTATGGAAACTAAAAAAAACCCCAACAACTCCCCTATTTAATTAAAGAATTATGAATTTTAGTTTCTAACCTATTCAGAAGGGAGCTTGCTTCTCTTTAACATGCTAAACTTCATTAATACAAATTCTCTGTTAAGTTAGCTGCTAACAGTAATCAGCTATACTGCTTTCATTAAGGAACAGCCTTATATTTAATCAGGCAATGCACAAAAATGTTTCTTGACAAAGAAGCAAACAAGTTTTTAGAATCAACAGTATCCCTCAGTGCATTCAAATTTTAGCAATCTTTGCAACTTAAGATGTCGGAGGAAAAAAAATCTCAAATCCTATTTTTGTTCTTACTGTTACCGCAATCTTTCTAAGACGCATGAAAATCACTTATTCTCCCTCATGTAATTGAAGCCTTTTAACCTTTCTCCAAGACAGAATTTGCATCATTCTCAGAAGTAACTGTAAAACTCATTCACAAAGTACCTGCAGTGGTATTAATAAAAGAAATTGTATAAATATTTGAAATAGTCTTTCAGAGAAAATACGTGGCTATAAATAAATGAAGAAGAAAAGCAATGAAATGCAGAAAATTGTGTATCATCTTCACCTCAAATTCACCCAAGAACTGAGAGCCTGCAAAGGGAAAACATCCACTTCTAACAAAAAGAGAAATCCCAACCTTCATCTGAATCTAATTAATTCAGATATGCCTGTTTAGTGAAGGATACTCAGGACAGAGAATATGCATGATTTGAAAGACTTAGGTATTGAAAATAAATGTGCCAAATCTTCCCACCAGAAAACATCTTTTTGTGAGTGTTATCAAAGCATTTGGATGAGATTTTTTTTTCCTCTCTTGTTCTATCATAAATTAATGGCAGCTTCACTAAACACAGCAGATTAAACAAACCCAAAAATTAGGGCATCTTCTTCTAAAACAAGTATTGAAGTCTATGTTGAGGCATATCAGTATCAAGCTATATGATTTTATATCTATTGCTGTTATGGAGCTGTTAATTAACAATTTACAGAACTTGTTCCATAAATAGACCCTTAAAAATACACAATCACTAACATATCTATAAGGAAGTAAATATATAGGTTCTGCATATCAATAGGAAACAAAAATACTTAAGACCAGCTGGTATCAGGAATTAAAAATATGTCTGTTATTGATATCTGTTCAGCATTTGTGTAAAAGTTTCTCTTCAAAGAATAAGGAATCAGAGCAAATGATTCACCTCATCTAATAAAAAGAAGTGGTGTTAAATAGTTGCTTAGTTCCAGCTGACCTTGAACGTAATTGGCTACTTTGGATGTCTCTATGGTATATGCCACTAAGAAGATAAAAATATACAGGATTAAAATCTGAACTGATAAAGCTAAGAAATTAAGTATTACTCCTTTAATAAGCCTACTTTATGAAAGTACATGAATACCAAAATACCTCCTGACTGATTGCTGTTGAACTGTGGATAAGTTTAAAAATAAGCTATCAAAAGTGAAAGTATCTAATATTGTAATTTTATTCTTCTTATCTGTTTAAACATTATGAATAAAGAATTCAAAGCATGTTTAGTTTTTTTTCACTCCATGTCACTCTACCTCACCTTACTTGTATGCCACCGCACTCACCAAATTTTTATATACACTCATGTCTATACAAGTATTATTATTTTATATCCTAAGATGAAGATGAAGGTATATTTTTTCCATTTTATTTTTTACAGTGTAATAGTAAAAATTATTTTCTTATTTTCCGTATTACTTAAGTACTTAAAAACCTACACAATTGTAAGAACACTCTTTTACAAGGGCAAGGTTGATTATTACAAGGATAAGATTGTTTTACTGTATTGCAAAATGGAGCTATAACAAGCCCCACAAAAACCCCACAAAATACAGTTAAGTGAAAGAAAAGGGTCTGTGAATAAAGATGCCAGGGTTAAAGGCAGAGATAATTTCTTCCTGTTGTTAATAACGGCATGAACACAGCTGGATTGTGGTTAACTGTAGGAGAGAAAAGAGACTTTTTCTTAAATTATAAAACCGAAAATATATAGGGCTCAAAATTTAAGAAGCACTTTTACTCCTTGGTATCAAAATATTATATTAGACTGTCTCTTGAATTTTGAAAGTACTTTTTCAACACTGGTTTGGAACTGTAAAAACAATGATAAAAAGTAAGATTATTATTTAGGATGCATACATTATAAAACTGTATCTGCATGACTAAAGGAAAATCAAGGACCACTAGATCACTATCACGTGTTGATATGTTACTACAACTGTTCTTGTCTCCTTTTTTGATACAGTTACAGATATATGCTCTTACAATCAAAATGCAATTTTGTGCTACCCTTTGTACTAAATATTATGAAGAAATTAAGATATCAACTAATCTCATAAGTTGAGAGACAGTACACAGCAACAAGCCAAAAACTTAAATTTGGTTTAAAACTCCTCAATGGGAAGAATTGAGACTTACAAAGTAATAAATCAAATCAGTGTACCTCTAAGTAGCGAACTTCAGCCCTAAAGTTTATTTTGTCAATGTTCTTTTCCTCCATCCTATCACTTATATTATTACATTGCATTGTATCTTTAAAGCTTTCAGCAATAACCAAGCATTTTACACTAAATAAAGTTGTTCCAGTAGTAATCTGTTTAAGGACTGCAGAATTAGGATGCATTTTAGGATCATGACTGTCTCAAAAAAAGTTGTACGCAGCCTTCAATTACTAAGAATCTGTGAAATGTAATTCAATATCAAGTAATCTATGTGACATATTTGTGTAAAAGTTTCTCCTATATTTTAATTGCCTACAATTGACTTTTTCTTCACTGTCTCTGAATAAATGAAAATGTGTGTTTTAGACAAAGTAAAACATGGTGAAAAAATATGTATTAGTGTGTAAAAAGTAGACAGAAATTAAGATTTCAAATAGAATTTGTCTTCTAGTCCTTCCCTTTTTTATATTCCTAATAGACATTTAAAAATCTTGTATCAAGCATTTCTCAAAGAATAAAACACAAGACTAACTGCTTATACATACACTGCAGTTATATCAGAAAGAAAATAGCAGTAATACTAACAAGCAACCTGACTGAAAATACTAGCAGTTGATTCTTCCATTTAAACGAAACACCCAAAACTAGCAAATGGTGAGGGAGAAAAACAAACCCCAAAAACCGACAGGTAAATTGGAAATATAACTTTTACCCTTAGTGAGGTAAGGCATTTTTAGTAAATAACATCACTAGTAAAAACTCTCCTTAATAAATTTAACAAGATCCTTCAGCATCTTCCACTATACATCACTTCAAATCTCTACTCTGTTGTAACTCATCCTCCTTGATATCTACCTTCATTGTTATATTTCCAATATTTTCAATATTTCTACTAGTTTTGTAGCTTGAATAATTTTGGTTCTCCTCCTACTTAATACTTCTCTCAGAATTACAAGTGCTTCTGTTTCTCAAAATACTGGTGAAGCAGACTCTTTTGCTCAGTTGTCAATTCGCAGAATACTGAGAGATGGAAAGACAGCAGTAGGGCTGAAGAACAGACACAAGCAGCAAAGCTTGCTTTAAATGGAAAATAAAAGCTGCAGAGCTCAGGTCACCACCCAGTACTGGCTTGCCATCACAAAGTTTTCTCTCTTGTTAAGATATCCACCTGGTTTCAAATCTCTAATACTCTCTCCGTTACTTTGCTTGCTATCAGAAATTCTGATAATATAATCCTTTCCTTACTACTAGTTATGTCTACAGAAAATTTTAAATTCTGATGAAGAAGAATTTCTCTCTATTGTCACTTCGCATATTCCAAACTGAGAAGTATATTCTCCATCCTAAAATTATATTCAAGAAACAAACAATCAGGTTTTAAAATATTATTGTGACCTCTATCAAAAATCAAAGTATCCCTGTACTTTTTAATTTATTTTTTCTGTATCACTTTTTGATAGTTGGAACTTCCATCACTTACGTCCCCTATAAATTTCAGATGCTTCACATATATTACACCACCCAGTTCCAAGTAT
>VZTB01005927.1:35366-48580 GCA_013397245.1 Thryothorus ludovicianus | reverse complement strand
CATGTATACATATACACATATATGTATCTTATATAAATAAGATACATATATACTCCTGATTTTTATATATCCATTTGTTTATATATATTTCTTATAAAAATTAATTTCATTCTTACCAAGCTTGTAAATTTAAAGATTCCTTTAAATCTAACTCTGAAATCCTTTTTCATTAATTGATAGACTTCAAAAAATGTTTTTCTGATCTTTTGAAAGCCCACATGTTGCAGCATTAGGTAAAATAGACAATGAAGAAAAAATTACAAATGAAATGGTAAGTTTCCTTGTGGAAGCTAAAATGGTCCAAAGTCCTGAATTCATTGATGTAGTAATTTGTTATCAGAAATTAATTTTAATAATCCTTTTCTTAATCATACAGTCCATTTTCCCCATAAATATGTTGAATCCGGCAAGTTATTTCTAAGAGGGCCATGTAAGAGTAAAATAATCTTCCTTTGAAGCTAAACTGACAGTGTGACACAGTCCTTAGAAATCAATATGTTTTTGCTTACCTTTATTTTCCTGTTAGGAGTAATCCCTCAAAACCAGTCTTAAAGCAGTCTTCAGTGTTCTTCTTAGAAAAGGATCAGTAGGGACTCTGAGATCCAAAGATGACCCTATCTGTGTTGATTTCAATAAATCTCTTTGACACTTTTTCTCACACTGGCCTACTTTACTTTGTTTGAAATGGATTACTTCTAAAGGTCAGAAGCATAGGGCAGAAGTGTGATCAGTAATTGCTGAGAACATGAGGCAGTGCAGTGTTAAGAAGTGGATGTAGTTGGGAAGAGAGGAATGGTTTTTGCAGAGATGCTTTCCCTCACTGTCCTGCCTGTGTGTGGCTGGACAGGTTCTGCTCATACATCCGTGGTTTTCAAAGCTGGTATTAGCCTCATCTGTGGCAGGGCATTCATTCACTGTTGGAGGTAAGGGATAGACAGCAAGACAGCATAAAAACAGGATTTAGAGTTGGAGGAAAGCAGCGCAGGAAGCACACAGTGCTCTGTTTTGTCTCATTTGCTTTTTCATCCTTTCTTTCTCTTTCAGTCATCCTCTGTCTTTGCCTGGCTAATAGAATTCATATTTATGGGTAGTGATGGCTTTTATCACCAAGTGATCTTTGCAGAATAACAGTCATAGAAGCATTCTTTTCATGGGTTAAATCATGGGGAAGGTATATGTGGATGAAATAAATATATAAATAAAAAAGATTAAAAAGTTTCTGAAAATATTTGCTGTGCATGCATGATATATGTGTGGTTCTGGTTTTCTCATTAAGCAGTTATATGTGAATTAATTTGAGCACCTTTATTTTCTATTAGAATGATAATTATTTAAAGAAATTTAAATTTCTTATATTTAAATTTCTTTTTTTTATTTAAACTTTAAAAGCATAGGAAGTATTTAGAAGCAAACTCCTTCAGTATGTACGTTATAATACTCTCTAGATCCTACTAATGAATTTAGGCAATATCTACAAGTTTCTAAGAGTGTTCAGGGAAACAAATGCATGTAAGTATCAAGTAAAGCTATATATTTAAATTATTTGGCATTTTTTACCTTTCTCATTTGAGACACATTTGTGAAATAAAAAGACCAATTTTCTTCTCTTACACATGGCATTTGTCATTTTAGAATGGTGGCATACTGAATGAGCATAATGAATTTTACATTTCTGCTCTTTCTGTTGACTTAATCTGGTGGCTACATGAAGACTCTACCAAAGTGCAGTTTTCAGCTTCCAGGAGAAATGTGTCCATGGAAGACAGTTTTTCAGGAGCAGGCTTAAAATGATCCCTATACACACTTACTTTTAGGAAAAAGGATCCTTGATAATTTTCCATCAAATCTAGACTCTTGCTGTTTTAATGCTGGTATTGCAATTGGATGTTCTTCTTATTTTGTGTTGTATAGCATGTATGTAGGAATGTTATATAGTAAAAAAAATATATACTTTGTAGTTGTATTTTGGCATCTCAACTATGAAACCTATATTTTAGATACTATTTCATAGTATTTTTGTAAGTCTTTTGAGTTCACATTTCAGTATTCATTTGAGATGTGTTTGTATTATCAGGAGCTCCAGATGGATCAACAAGCTAAGAAGCATCTCCAAGAGGAGTTTGATGCTTCCTTAGAAGAAAAGGATCAACTTATTAGTGTCCTGCAAACTCAGGTAAGATAATTTACCCAGCAGATGTTGTTTAAAACTGCTCTTCTTTCTTTTTCTTTTTAGCTATATATTTCCTATATAATTTCCTATAATGCATATCCATGTTTTATTATGATTGCTCTGAAGTTGTAAAACTTCATGTGAATTTAGGATTTTCTAAAAACTAAGTGTGTCTTTGTGGTAGAATATACTTTTTTAAAAATCTCATTCATGTTAAATATGATTGACTGATTTGCACTTAAATACCTTTGTGATGTTTTGTTATACCAGCATTAGCAGATGTTTGACCTAAAATTGCTTTTGCAAAATTCATGTATTTTGCTTAATTGGTCTTTGTTTCTCTACCCATAGTAATTTTATTTTTTGTTAATTGGAAGCATAATTCTGACTTTTAAAAAATGGTAAAAAATTCCAGACAGGTTTTTCCCTTTCCTACTTGCAAATATCAAAATTAATCTAACTCTTTCTAGTTTTGAAGATTAAAAAATTATCTGCTTAGAATCCTTGGATTTTTTTAACAAAAAGAACATTTTGTTTAGGTGTCGTTGCTGAAACAGAGATTACAGAACGGTCAGATCGGCACTGATCAAAATGTCCAATCAGAACCACTTGTTCAGAGTCCAACGGAAGAAGTCAGTGCAGGAAATATTGTGGAACCAGGAAGCAGTGGTAGGTATTGTGGCTTTTGCAAGAGATCTTACATTCTGGGGAATAAACCTGCTGTTATTTATGATGGAGTAACAATATTTCAGCCTGACCATGTCATAGTAAGGATATATTTTCTAGAAGAAGACAGTTGTTTTGAAAAACCATCTGGCAAGCTAGAGGAGAGGATAACCATTTTAAGAAACTAAATTTTCTTAAGAATTCAGATCTGGTATGTCTTTGTCAATATTGATAATATCATTGTAATTATTTATTTGTTGATAGATGTTCTTACTATCCCAACTTAATACAGTTAAGAGATTCTGTCCCCCATAAGTGAGGACCTCTTCCTGGAGTTTAGAGAGCAGATCTCTGTCTTTTTGTTTGTGAGTTTGGGATCTTTTTTCTCCTGTTTTATCAGAAAAAAAGTAAAAACAGAGATCTATTTTGATATTCCTGCTATTGAATAACCTAAAGTGTTCCTAATGTCTGGAGGTTTAAATTAATGGGATTCTCAGTGTTATAAGACAGAGGTAAACATATATCTTAAAATTATATTTGTTCAATATCTGCTATGTTTTTTATATGTACGGATGATAGGAAATGTTAGGTGAGAGATGTTCTTGTCTAATGCCATGGGTTTTGTACTGCTTAGTCAATAATGAAAAACTGTGATTCAGGATGTTTTCTGTGCGTGAGTCTGCCTCTAGTGTGTAGTGTGCCAGGCATCCACCACAGCGGCTCTCTCGCTCTCCTCCACGGCTGGACAGAGGAGAGAATATTTCAAGGGTTCATGAGTTGAGACAAGGCCTGCGAGAGATCCCTCACTAAATACTGTCACACCAAAACAGGCTTGAATTAGAGATATGAAGTGAATTTATTACTAATAAAATCAGAGCAGGATAATGAGAAGTAAAACAAAGCCTTAAAAACACCTTCTCCCCACCCCCCCCTCTCCTTCCCAGCTCTAGCTCTTTCGCCAGAGGGGCAGGAAGACAGGGAATGGGGGTTTATGGTCAGTTCATCACCTGTGCTTTCACCTGCTGCTCAGGGAGAGGAGTCCTTCCCCTGCTCCACCATGGGTTCCTCCCACAGGAGACAGTTCTCCAAGAACTCCAGCACAAGTCTATCTCATGAGCAGCAGCTCCCTGCAATGTGAGCCCATCCCACAGACAGCAGTCCTTGCCAAATTGCTGCAGCGTGAGTCACTCTCCCATGGGGTGCAGCTCTTTAAGGACAATCTGCTCCAGAGTGGGCTTCTCTCTCCATGGGCCTCCCACGGTGTCACAGCCTCCTCTTAGGCATCCAGCTGCTCTGGCATGGATTCCTCCATGGCCTGCAGGGGTGCAGCTGCATCACCATGGTCTGCACCACAGGCAGCAGGGTAATCTCAGCTTCAGTGCCTGGAGCACCTTCTCCTCCTTCTCTACGGACCTTCATGTCTGCAGAGTTGTTTCCCTCACATGTTCTCACCTCACTCTGTTTTTCTTTGGCCACAATTACAACTGCACAATAACTTTTTTTCCTTTCTTCTTGAATTGTTTATCACAGAGACATTACCCCCATTTCTAATTGGCCCAGTCTTGATCAGCAGTACATCTGTCTTTGGAGTTTTGCCAGGGATTGGCTCTGCTGGACTTAAAGAAAGCTTCTGGCAGCTCCTTGCAGAAACTACCCTTGTGACTCCCCTTCTGCTACTGAAGCTTGGCTATGCGAATCCAGTGCAATGCCAAATACTCTTGCAGCCTTCAGAGCATCAGAGCAGAAGCACACAATAAAATACTACTGAATGTGCTAGTTATACAGTGATTCAAACTGGAAGGCAGTAGATTTAAATTACAGATATGAGAAAAATTTATTTACTATAAGGGTGGTGAGGCACTGGAACAGGTTGCCCAGAGAAGTTGTGGCTATCCCCATCCTTTGAAGTGTTAAGGGCCAGGCTGTAGGGAGCTCTGAGCAACTTGTTCTATTGCAAGGTAAACCAGCCTGTGGCGGAGGTTGGAACTAGTTGATCTTTAAAGATCCCTTCCAACCTGAACCATTCTATGATTCTATGAGTACATCTCAGAAAAACACTAAGTATAACCTTTATTCTGCTGAATGTAGTATTGCCAACCTAGATATTTTAGAACTTTTGTCATACCCAGCCTTGGGAAAGCAAGAATCTGTGTGTGTGGCACTTGTGAGGTGTGATTTGCTTTGCTTTACTTTTTTTTCTACTTGTGCATATTCTGTTAGTAGCAGCAGGCAGGTTTATAAATCGTTATGACTTTTTAATCTCGTAAAAAACCTTGTTGATTAATAGCTTTGTTTTGAAGCTGATAAAGTAACTGGGGTTTTGTAGGCTAACTTGGTGAAAGACTGTGTTTACTATTCTCCGTGTGTGTAGAATGTTTCTGGCACTTACAGTAGAAACTAGGAGGTTTTGCAGACTTCACACAGCTTTCTTTAGAGATTTATGAGTCCACTGCATTATGAATGATGAATACAGATCTGCCTTTTGGAAATGGTGTGCATATGGTAATGTTGTATGTTGTCTTATAGAGGGTAATGAAGATTCTGTTAAAAATGTGGAAACTCTTAATCAGAGGGTGAAGCGCCAAGAAAACTTGCTACAACGTTGTAAGGAGACTATTCGGTCACATAAGGAGTGCTGTGCCCAATTAACCAATGAGAAAGAGGCACTTCAAGAACAGCTGGAAGAGAGGCTTCAGGAACTGGAGAAAATGAAGGTAGGGAAAAAGCTCTTAGCTTTATGGGTAACCACAAAAATACAGCTAAGAACTCCAATATTTCCAAAATTTATTGATAGGGCAGACCATGAAACAAACTATCTCTGTACTTTTTTGGAGATAAAGGTGCAAAACCCACTTGGAATTAATACACTCAGCAATTTTTCAAGAGTGGTTACATAGATGATGAGACATTACTGTATAAATAACCATCAGAATAGTATCAGAAGTAGTTGTGTGAAATTGGGGTGAGAAAAAGACTGTCTTAGCACAGAAGACAGAAGGTAAAGTGAGAAAAGTGGAGCAGAGCTAAACTTTTAAGACATAGTGAATGAGGCATTAATTATGTAAATTAACAGAAAAAAAGGAAGGCAGGGCAGTGGGGATCACAATATAGTGAACATGGGTGCAATCCCAAAGTTAATAAATTAATACTTTGCTCAATTTTTCTTTTAAGGCCCTTAATGCTGAGTGTGGAGCATAAGTAAGGTGGCGAAGAGTAAGAAAACCTGAAAATGCACTAAGTATAGCTCTACTTAATTTTAGTTACAGAGATCAGAGTCCCATCTCTATCTTCATCTCTATAAATATTAGCCTGGTTTGAAAAAGCTTCGAAATACTTGAGTATTTTAATGATGTTTTCTAGAACAAGACTAGTAACAATCATTTGTGTTGCATTGCTGAGATCCTCTAGTAAACCAAGATGCAGGTAATAGAGCAGAAATCTTAGATATATTTTTTGTTTTACTTTAGCAACTGAGACCTCCATGTGTGGAGGCTCTAAGCCTTCAGATCTCTGTATTATTACAAAAGCTGTAAGGCAGCCTACGTCTTGGAGATGTAAAAGTAATTTAAAACTGCCCACTTCAGTTTCCCTCAATTGTGTTCTGTGTTCTTCCTCCAAGGCATAGTGCAGGGTTAAGAGCCAAGGCTAAGCTATTTGTCAACCAGCTTGTGGTTGGGATCTTTTTTTAGGACCTTCACATGGCTGAGAAGACTAAACTGATTACACAGCTACGTGATGCAAAGAATTTGATTGAACAGCTAGAACAAGACAAGGTAAACAAAGCTGTAGGTTTTGAGGAAGATTGTTTAAAGCACAAAATATCTCACTCTTGGTATTAGAAACTGGTTTTAGTGGTCTGATGGTTTCATCTCTGTTTTAATAAACAAGTAATTTAAGCTACTTAAGAATTTTATTGTATATATTCACCATAAGTCTGTTAGATAATACTTAATGCTGCAACATGATATTATTTAGGATGTAACACATATACTGAATATGATCCTTGATCCCAACTCTAAAATAAACAAAAATCCCGAAACACAAATTAAGAGAAGATACAATTAAATTAATTTAAAAATAACCAGCAAAGTAATTGTACTTTCAAAAGACAATAATGAGTTTCTCAGTTTTTAGCCCCTTAAAAATTTTTTTGATCAGTCTTGGTACTGGAGTAACTTCTGGTGGTGTCATAAGTGATGTGACTAACACTGTATGGTGTATTCTCAAAGGAGAAGTACAGACTCTACAATGCTTTTAGTTTGAGTTTGTTTACAGAATATATATTTCAAAGGAAAGTGTCTGTGTTAGAATGAGGAAGTTTTTGGATGTTTTGGTGTTTGCTGGAGTACTTTTCACCATTAGATAAATTTTGGATATTCTAAAAATAATCCCTTTTCTTACCTTCCTTTTGTAAGCATTTTCTGTTTTCTGACATAGAAAAATCCCATGATCACCAGTCTCATAATAACAGACTACAGTTTATTCCTGGCAAGGATTGTGCCCTGGCTTGAAATTGTTTCAGGTGTACGTCTTATTTACTTGCTAGCTTTTTATCACAAGGACCTTTTCCGTAGGGCATGGTAATTGCGGAGACAAAGCGCCAAATGCATGAAACATTGGAAATGAAGGAGGAGGAGGTAGCCCAACTGCGTGCTCGAATCAAACAAATAACTACAAAAAGCGAGGAATTAAAAGAACAGAAAGAAAAATCTGAAAGAGCTGGTAAGAATATACATAGATTGGCTTCTGCATTTGTAGATCAAAAAGCTTCGGTGTGGTCTTTTTCAACAGTTATTGTCTGGAATGGATATTAAGAGATGCTCCTTTTTTTATTGTTCTACACATCACCCATACTACCATCATTACTAGCTTCACTTCTGGGCAGCAGAGTTTAGGGATGCTTTTGTCTGATTTATCTGTTACCAGTCAAACTGAATTGAGGAAATAAACTTCTGAAAGGCAACTGTACTTCTCTTTTTGTAGGAGAAGAGATTGATAGAGTCTTCTTCTGGTCTATCTTAAGAAGGGAAACTTGCAGCTACCTATAAATTGTCATTATGCCACCAGAAATTCACGTAAAAAACATAGCAATGAGTGTATAAGTGTTTGTGAAGAAGTAAAAATGTTATAACCATAGTAAGCATTTTCTTTCAATTATTTTAATGGAAGCATTTCTGATTTAAGTGAAACAGCAGTGATGATTCCTTTTGCTTCAGGCTTGTAACAGAGGAATATTTATGTAACTATTATATAATTTGCTTTTTATGGGAATTAGGTAACTTATGTGTCCTTGGAGTTCTCCTTCTGTGTGAAATGAAGTTAAACCATTGTTATTTAAACAGCAAAATTTTTTTGTATTGCATCAGAATTCTTTTAGAATAATTTGTTCTCATGGGCACATAAAGAAGCTCACTCTTGGCAGACACTCACGTATTACTTTGAATAAAATATACATATTTTCTTTCTCTAAAAAGTAATGAGAAGTTCAAACAATACAGTTCATATTGGTTTATTTTAAATCTATATAGATTGAGATTAGAACTTGAAATTTCAAAGATTAATTTGGATACATCATTCTACTGTAATGTAGAAAAGCAGCTGGAACATCCATCTTGTGAAAGTAACAAACATTTTTATTAGGTGTCTCCCTCTCCTACCCTTTCTAAGTTGCATGTGTCTTGTCTTTTTAGTTCTGGAAATTCACACTTCAGAAGTCAGTCAGTCCTGCTAAAGTTGTATTTTGTTCAGTACTGGGAGACTAGGAAGCTCTTCATGATTAAAAAAAGAAGGTGAAGAATCTTTTAATACTGCTGTAGATATGAAGTTATTGCCATAGTTGTTTGCAATAGTGTTTTTTGAGGCAGGAGAAACAATTATGAATTATTAATGTACTATCTGAACACACTAATTAATGCAGTAATTACTGCAAGTTTGCCTGGCCAGAAGCTGAAATCAGGTTAGAGATGATTCTATAGCCAACTGGAAAACTTTCTGTTGTAAGGAGAAGTAATTTAATTTTAGTAAATGTTGTGTTGAGTACACTATGCTTTTCTAGGGGGAGATTTATGTGTTAAATGTGCTCTTTTTTCAACAAAAATTTTAAGTGCTTTGGTTGATTTTACAATGCATAAGTATCAAATTTACCTTTGAGTGCATTTATTTATTATAGTCTTTTAAGTGTGCATATATGTGTGTTGGAACCCTTGGATAGTTAGTTAATACTGCTTTTAAGACACCTTACAATTGTAAGGTGACCTTTATTAGATTTTTCTCTTACATCCTTGGCTTAATAAATTCCAAAAATATTGTAGTGTACAGTGTTATTGTGGTTCAATACAGTTGAACTAAATTATTTGAGAAAACCACCTTGCATACTGGGAGACCGTGAAAATGCTTTTTAGGCTGCAGCCTTTGAGTTGTAACAGTTTTATGAATTGGGCAGTTTCATGTATTTGAGGTCAGCAATTAAAGTTCTGTTTTTTGGGTAGTTAATGTGAGGTGACTTTCACAGAACCACAGAATGGATAAGACTGGAATTGATCACAGTGTGTCTATTAGGGTCATCATAGACCACATGGTGCTGAACTGCATCTAGACTGTTAAATTCTGGACATCTTTTTCTATATCATAGTTAAATGAAGAACTGAATTCATGGAATGAAGTAGAAATGTTAATTTCATTTGTGTTAAAGCAAAATAAGGACAAGCGTAATATACTTGAAATTTACTTTTGTAGTGCTGTTTGGTGACTAAAAAGTGGTGTAGTTTTCTATGTCATCTTGCCTACTGTTACATCTCTGGCATTTTTCTTTGTAAATCAGAATTTTAGTGAATTGCTCCAGTGTTTGGGTTAATGTGAATGCATTTTTGTGTAATAAAATAGTGAAAAGCTATGTATGCTTATTTTTTGTTGTGTTGTGTAGACTGTTACTTGGTCTCCCCAGTTGAAGTTCTTTTTTTTTTGTAATTAGAGGTACATTATGTTGAAATCTCACAGAGCATCTTGTTTTTGTGCATCCACACATGCCAGTAAGTGAATCATGGTGCCTTTCCCAAGCCTTGTATGAACAGGACTGGGGTAAGGGCTCTGGTTTTTTTACATCACACATTGGGTTCTTGAACTGGGTTCTAAAAAGTGAATTCTGTGCTTCTCAGGCACTTCTATTTGAGGTAACTCTAACAATTTTTTTTTACTTCAACTGAGATCTTTTTAGTACTTGTAAATTTCCAGGTAAACTTAAGTTTGTTACTCCTGAGATTACCTAGCGTAAGTACTTTATGACTTCTCAGGATGCAGATTACTGACCTATTTATATTCTATGAGCAAACAAAGTCTTTAGAAAGCAAATCCTATTTGTAGGCAGCATTTCTTTTGCAAGCTTAATTAATGTATGTTTTGCACCTTTCTTCAGTGAAAAAAAAAGTCTTGGACTGTGCATTTAAAATCCTGCCTAGATGCACAAATCAGCTATAGGAATGATTTCAACCTTCTTTTTCAAAATTTGGATGCCTACTCTCAGCCCTCGGAAATTTGAATCCCTCCTTTGCCAGGCAGTTTACAAAGCTGGTTTGCTTCCTTCACAATAGGAGGCACTGCAGGCAAAGAGAAAAGATGTGCAGCGCCAGGAGCGGAAACTGGGTGTTACTCTGGATGGGAGGGGCAAGGTGAAGGGAACCAAGATTCATACTTTGGAGTGGCATAGATAAAGTAGTCAATTCTCCAGCACATGTTTTATAAAAAACAAGTTTGCAAACCTTGCACTCCTTAAACTCTGCCCACACTCATTTTTTGTGATTTACATACTGCACAGGAAGGTTTTCAGTTTGTCTGGCTTTGTCATATGGAGGAGGTTTTGCAAGACTCACCAGAGACTCTGTTGATGTGCTTGATTCTATTTCTGATTTGCTTATGTGCCTTTGTGAGACTTCAACCAATACTTGGTTGAAAGACCTTCACTAAAGAAAGGTCTGCAGTCTAGAGAAGAATGCAGAGGCAGTGCCTTTACTCTCTGCATTCAGAGTAGGTATATTTAAATAAGAACATGGACTTTATTTCATGTTTTGATACATGGTAGAATTAAAAATTCTTACAGATTAAAAGTAACAGTGATAATAGAGACGACATTCTGTCTGCTTGATGATAGTTTAGCCCTCTGCTGATTTGAAACTTGATTGTGTCCAGCTACACCTGAATTAACTACTTTGGAAATATTCTGTTTTGCTTAAGAGCTAAATGTGCCTGAGATGCATATAATTTAACTTTTAGAGGGCTGTGTTTCTGTGAAGTATTGCTTCTTCATGCTTTCATACCCTATTGGCTTTTTAACCATCAGCTTTTGTCTAGTTTTTGTATTAATATCCTGCTTGTGATTATGGTGATGCAGCTTTTGTACTGCATGTTGATCAGCAATTCCATATCAGTAGTCAATCCTATTGTGAACCTGGATCTTTTCTTCGGCTGATTTGTGAGCTATGACAAATATATTCACTTTCCTTTTGCAGAAGTAACAGGTTTCTCAAATGAAAATAACACACGTGATTCTCAGAACAAGAATTGCAAAATGTCTATGGAGAAGTGAAATGACTTAATGTTTTACTTTGCAGGCTTTAGTTTCAAGCTATACTTTGCAAAGATCCTTAGGGTAGGAGTTTTTTATGTTTGATATTTTTGTTTGGTTGGTTTTTTTTGGTTTTGAAAAAAGGTGATGCTGTAATACTAAAGAACTTCACTAGTTTTGCTTGGCCTACTTTTGTTAGGACTGAGAAGAGCATCAGGGAAGTCATTACCATTCTCCAAACACAGTTCTGCAGGCTGTATTCATAATCAACTTGTGGCTGGTGTGGCAAGGGGGGAGAACTTGAGTCCTGCAGATTGCAGGTGGCAAATACCTTGATAGGACTATGAAGAACTATGCAAAGTAAGGAGCTATAAGCCTTGTGCATGTTTGTATTACATTTTAGACTGTTTTCCTTCTTGAAATAATCTCTAGTGATCTAAATTTTTTTGTAATAGTTTTAGCATTTAAGCCAAACAGGAGTGGAAAAATGGATACAGTGGTCTGCTTTGGTATTGCCAGAGTCACCAACAGCCCCATTTTGCCTTAAGACATAGTTGTTGCTGTGAGTTGTCAGAAAAAGTCTTCCTCAAAAAACAGGAAAATTCTGTAAAAGGTCAGAATTTGGGTGAATGCATATTTAGGAAATTCCGTTACTTGAAAACATATTTGCAGCACTGCCTCAAAAGTATAGACTGTAGTTAAAATCTTCAGTTTTTAATGATATCAAAAGATGTGGAATGAAAATTATTGCTCACTTCTCAAACACATGCCTGAATGTTATTAAAGATAATTTCAAAAAAGCAAAGATTGCAATAACTGCTATGAATGCCTACTAAATAATGATGAATCAAAAAACCTAGAGATGTGTGACTCTATTATGATTTTCTTTTGGGGACAGAACTTATTGGAAGAAAGCTTAGCATACTAAATAACACTTCAAAAATTATTTTTTTCTGTTTCCTTGTAAAATAGTGTCCAATTAGTCCAGGGTATAATAGAATAAGATACTTTTAGGAGATTGTGCCCTGATATATTAGTCTTGATATTGGCACTGTGATTTTGAATTTTACAGAGGTGTTTTGCCAAAATTCTTTATGCAAAGTGCTAACCATATAGTAGAGTGCTCTGAGACTGAATTTTTCTGATATGCTTCAAGGGTATTCCACATTCATGATCCATTCAGGAAAAGAGATTTCTCTAATAATGATTGAACTCTAGTCTTGTGTAATTCTGTATGGATTTTGACATCATTTGTAGTGAGTTTTAGGGGTGTTGAGTAAATAAAAGAGCTCACAGTACTGGAATTTATTTGCTTTCTTTTTATATCTAAATTATCATCTGTGAAGTGAATAAAGCATGTTAGAATACGTCTCCCTAGCATGAGATGAAACTATGGAATTATCACTTCAATTTTCCAAGTTAAATGTGTTTCAATGAATTTGTGCATTTGTGCAAGAGTAAATAAATTTCAACACTTCTGCTTGAGTGTTCTTTTGAAACAACTTACAGCTATTCAAGTTTTCCAGGAGTAAATCTTAACTTCTAAAATTTTTTTATTTTTACATTTTTTTGGTGAAGTTAGAAGCATCAGACAGTCTTAACACTCAGCTACTACACTGGTAGAAAAGTACATTAAATGTAAATAGTGAGATAATGAAATTAGCAAAGCTATCTCTGTGGACTCTGAAATACAGTTTAAAGAAATGATTCCCTAGGTTTTACAGTTTGGAATTACTCCTAGGTATATAAAGTGCCTGGTATTACACATCAGTGTTCTATTCAGGAGAAACTTTTCATGACCCACTAATAACTGACTTGCAT
>VZTB01005927.1:0-26627 GCA_013397245.1 Thryothorus ludovicianus | reverse complement strand
TTGTAACAAGGAAATAATGACTGATATTTTCCTTTAATTGTTCTAAATAGACTTAGAGAAACAGAAAGAAAAGGGGTCTGATGTTTGGCAGAGTAATACTGTTTCTGATCTGTTTCAGTGATGGTAATTTTCAACATTGCTGAAGCATATAATTCTATTTTTCTCAAATGGCAAATAAAGTTTATTAAAACTTAGTACTAAGAGCTTCGTGTTCAGATGATATCAATAATTGTTTATAGTTACTGCGCAAAATGTGGTGTACTGCTCAGCACTCTTCATAATTTCTCAAGCAATTCTAAAAATTCCCAAAAAATTCTTTTTATGGCATATTCTTTTCTTCCAGTTCTTCAACTTCCTCAGCAAGAGCTCCATATCTTTGAAAGGGTTCAATTCTGGGTTGTCTTTTAATGAAACACCTATGCCTACCAGGTGAATTAGATAGGAGAGGAGGAAAAAGCCTCCCTGAATCTTACAGAATTCATATAATTCAAAACCATCCTGTTCTAAAATAGTTTTGAAGAAATTCTCATATCTCCTGCCTTGCCTTGTGTTTTCCCACATTCTTTAAATGTTATATTTCCTTGCTGTATGTTTTGACATTTTTATACAGATGTGAACAAGAAGACATTGAGTTAAAGCACAACTCCACCTTAAAGCAGTTAATAAGAGAGTTCAATACCCAGCTGGCTCAAAAAGAGAGAGAATTTGAAACAGCAGTAAAAGAGACAATCAGTAAGTGAAATATTAACCATAATCAATAAAATAGTCAGAGAATTGAATCTTCAGTTATTGCTGTATTGGGAGAGGGATTTTACCTGTGACTGTGATAAACACAACATGTGTTGTATGAATGTCTAGAGAACTTAGGGGAAGAGCTTCTCTTGCTCAGGAAATAACTTAAATATTGATTGTAGTACAATTAGGAAAATGCAGATGTAGCTGTTCAGCAGGATGGATCTTTAATCTAGCACTCTTTACATCTCCCATGGCAAGAATTACCCATGATAGCCGTAGGTATCTATCTTTCTGTCATACATATAAGAGAAAATGACGGTAAAATTTTGAAGATGAAAATGCATTGGTAAGTTTCCATTGCAATTCTACTTTGTCTCCAGTTGTACTAACTTCAACATTCCATTGTTGAATATATGACATCTGGAGAGAGCCTTTTAAAGACATTTAAATCCATCTGAAAATCAGAATTGTGTTTTCTTAGCTGCATCTTGCAGACTTCATTCAGTAACCACTAACAGGTACCAACTGGGTATGATGTCTGATTGTAACACAATGTAGTTATAACTAGAGTACAGCATATTTCATCTTCTCTGTCTTTTGCCACCATAGTAGATTAGAGAAGTAAGAAAAAGGTGTGGTTTGATTCCAGTTACTTGAAGTACAGGTGAGGAGTTTCTGAAGATTTGCAAAAATTTCAATCGCATCTCTAAATAGAATAGGAGATAGAATTAGGTGATCGATATTGGTTTGTCATCTTCTAGAAACTAGTTCCAGCACCAGGTAGAAAAAATTGCTCCAGGTACCAAATTGCAGACAGAAAATTCCGTACATGTTAGGATCAAGGGACATAATAGTAACTGATAGTGTGGAAAAATGAATTTTCTTGGAAAGTTTTCCTTATAGTTACTTTAAAGAATTTTTTTAATACTGTTATGACATAATTGAAAAAAAATGAAAACAAAACCATGCTTTTTTAATACTGCCTAACTTTTTTTATAGGTAAAGCCCAGGAGGTAGAAAATGAATTGATAGAAAATCATCATATAGAGACAACACAGTTGCATAAAAAAATTGTTGAAAAAGATGATGATCTAAAAAGAACTGTGGAAAAATATGAAGAAATCCTTGAGGTACCTTTTTTTAAATTGATATTACTACATAAATTTCAAAATAACTTTTTTGATTGTATATCTAGATAGAAAAACTGTAGTTCTTTATAGTAAAGGTCTTACTGCTTGAATTACAGTTGACATGCCAGGTGATCCAGCTTGCAATTAAAATATTTGTTTCTGTGATTTATGAGCATGAAAGAACATCAGAAATTAAACCTTAACTCTGATCATTCAATAAAAATTAGATTACTAAGTCCTTACATCCTTGAGCAGTTTGTGTGCCAGACTGGAATGAGAAAACAGTGATATTTAGGCTTTTACTAGAGTTGTGGTGACGGTGGTGTATTGTTTTCTACAAGAATTTAAATACAGTGTTATGGGGCAGTCTCACTCTCTGTCTCCTTCCTCTGATGACCTGCTGAGATTGGTGCAATAGCCCTTAAAGGTTCTGTTCCATGCAGTTTGCCGTGTGTTTGATAGTTTTTATGCTAGTAAAGATTTCTTTTTTTTGCTTGTAATGAACAGTTTTTCTGCATGATATTTGCAGATAGACATAATTTTTCTCTAGTAGCATTTCAACCAGAAGTTACCAGCCAATCTCAGTTTAAGGATACTTTGGTAAGGATACCTCCTGTTTTAGTGAAGTAAATTGTCCCAGTCTCCCTCTATCTGTTGAAAAGATTAAATGGTTTTCAGAGCTAGACTGTACATCATATCGGGATGCAGGCTTTAACTTTGTTAATCTTAGTCCTCTTTGCCCAAATAGTGTAATAAAAGAGACTGTTCAATGAATAGAGTCAGCAGTAATAGATGTAAGTGGACTGCTTGTGATCATTTACCAGTCCAAAGATCTATGTTCTTAACATTACTGAGTGCTTCATACTAAAAAATTTCAAACATGTAAGCAGGCTGGTGTGTTTCACTCTGATTTTTGAACTTCTAGCAGGATGAATAGCATTACCATGGTTTTACATTTAGAGTCTGTCCCCTTCTTTTGTTTCCTAATATAGAAAAATTGATTGATACTAAAAAAACCCAAGATGTGTATTTTTTGGTGGGAGGGATTGTGAGGGTTTTTTTGTGGGGTTTTTTTGTTTGTTTGTTTTGGGTTTTTTTTTTGTTTTGGTGGGATTTTTTGGGTTTTGTTTGTTTGTTTGTTTGAGTTTGTGTGTGTTTGGTTTTGGTTTTTCGTTGTTGTTTTGTTGGGTTTTTTTTAACAGGTCTAAATTCTACATTTCCGAAGGATTTAAATTTCTCTTACCTCAGTGTGCAGTGTGTTACCATTCAGGTCCTTTAGTCTATAGGCCCAAATAGATATGTGATTTCAAGTCATGCAGGTGTAATTCCTCTGTGTTTTATGCTCCTTTCCTCCTTAATGTCAGAAACAAGCATGTTGTAGTCATTGTATGATCTTGAATGTTTAGGCTAATTTGACTTATGTGCAATTGGAAGATATGAACACTGTGATTTTTTTGGATCTCGTTAATGAGGGCAATGACAGTTACCTGAAATGGAAATAAACTATAGTTTGATATTTTAAACTACAGAACACATAGGTATTCTCTATATTTGTCTTTCATAGGTATATGTGTGAGTGTTTTATTTCTGTTATTTTATGGAATTTAAAAAAAAAAATTAGAGGTTTTTTTTCTGAAAGAAGCATCTCAAAAGTTGAGAAATATTTATGTTAAATTGAATGTATATGATGTTCATTGACATCTCTGATAGAAATAGGAACATATACATCACCAGATTTAGCCTAACATTACTAATAATTACGGCTCTTATACTTGACTTAGCTTATGCATTTGAGAAATTTCATATCCTGCAGAGAAGTTTGTCTCAGTGTGAAGATGAAGCAAAAAGAGCCAATGGCAAGAATGAATCTTGCTCGTATAACTTAGTTGCTTTTTGTTGCACTTTAAACATAGTTGATGCTATAAATTATCTAACTTGATTTGAGTATTTGTCCTTGAAGACAAGCAAGAATCATTCTGTGTGTTAAACTTCATATGATTTACTTGTGAAATGCTCCACTTTTGCTTTATGTGTTATTTTCCTTCATGAAAGCTTTTATCACATAAGATTTCATGAAAGTCTTCCTAATTAAAGGATTTTTAGATTGACATAGCCTTTAATTTGGGAGCCAAGTATTTTTTCTTCAACTGAAGTACATCATTAGAAACAAAATTGAATGCTATTTTCCAGCTAGTTTATTTTAAGCCTAACTATGAGCTAAAAATAAAATACCTGACTTCAGTATCCTTTCATTTGTTGTAATGCCTTCCATGAGTACAGGATAGGCTTTCTGATTCAAATTAAGGAAATTACAAGTTTTTTGAAGTCTAAATCTGTAACTATAATTAAATTCAAGTAGCATGTAGTTTATTTTCAGAGTATGCCAGGTGCTATATAGAAAAAGAGTTCTTACTGTAAATGCAGATCCAGTAGCATGTTGGAACCCCACTTGATTGCAAATAATTTAAAACAATAATCTCTTTTCAGGGGGTTATCCAAATAATTTCTCACAGGTATGTTCTTTTTTACAAAAATGTCATTCATCATTTTGAGTTTAATTTCTTTTCAGCCTTTCAACTACCTTTTTTAACTAAGAATTAAATGCATTCAATTGTGATTTATTTAATTAAACAGTTGTGTACAAATTGTAAAATTTTAGAATCTTGGTGGACAAAAAAATAAAAAAATCTGCAAAAGCCAAAACAACCGCCATCACTATCCCTGAATATGCCAGGTACTGGGAATTTTTGACTGGGGAGTATAACCATCTATAAAAAAAGAAAATAAAAATTCTTAGAAACTGTTAATTGTTGATGCGCTTCTGAGGGCATAGAAAAATCAAGGGAAGGAATAGAAGCTAACATTGTTTGGAGGTTGTGATGTTTGGGCAAGATTTTCCTTGAGCATGGATATTTTTTAAACTTTGAGGCTGTAAAAATTGCTCATGTACTGCGTCTTCTCTGTTTTTGTGGGTAGATTTGCTTCGTTTCTTTTTGGTGATGCATTCTGGGCGGAGAAGCTGCGTGAGGAAGGTGTTTTATTCCTAAGTCATGTGCAAGGAACACCTTAAAAATTGGTCTTAGAGGGAAAATATTTATTTTATTAGTAATGGCATACTGTCTGTTAAGCCTAGATCTGCTTTCTAGTCCTACGCTTACTTTTCCAGAGAATATTCTGTATCATTATAATTTGTACTCCTGGGATTTTTGAATAGAACAAAATTTCCATCAGTAGTTCTGGACTTGTTATTAGTTAATTAATTGTACTAATTTGACTTGAAGTACTACTCTGTTAGTAGAGCCACCTGGTGACAGACTACCCTGTACAGTTAGCATGAGTTGAAACTAGAGTTTTAGTTTCGTTCAGCAATGAAGACGTGCACTAGGAATTGGAGAGCTGTTTTATAAGGTCCCTAACATATCCTCTCACAAAAAGGCCAGAGGGGACACAAATTTTAAAAATACTTGTTTTTGCAAAGTTCCAAATAGATGGATTAACTTCCTAAGGTTTAGGTCATTGTGTTTTTCTCCTATACAGGAAAAGTTAATTTCCTCCCTGCCATTTTTGTTACTGCTTCTTTCCTCCACACTGAATACTGCCTTCCAAACTCTTAAGAATGGGAAATTGCTGGTCATTTTGGAAAAGGTGCTTTGAACTGCTTTAATAATATCTTTGTGAGAGCAGCTGAGGAAAGGATTTAGGTCCTTGTCTCTTCCATAATATAGGAATTAATTCTGTGTCATCTACCCCTTCCATGAAGGTTATGACCTTCATGCACTTACTGAATTGTACTCGATTGCTGTTTTAGTGCCCAAGAGAAATAGATGTTTTTTCGAATTCAAAAAAATGTACCTATAGTCCCAACTATGTAATCTTTATTGTTGGAGGCCTACAAAATGTTGGTAAGCACCAGTTCTTTTTCTTGGTCTATTCTGTAGGAGTCTGGTGTAACTAGCTTTTACACAAATATCAAGCATATCCTTTCTGTGTATAGTATAACATATAATGTTTGTTGATTGCTTTAAGTCCACCACAGTTAATGTTTTGAGTAGTTATATGATTAATTGTATAAGTAATTTTTTGCCTGTATTTTGAAGTCTCGTGAAGAAGAGATGACAGCAAAAGTTCATGAGTTGCAGGCGCAGCTGGAAGACTTGCAGAAGGAATACAAACAAAGGATTGCAGAAGAGGAACATTGCAACAGTGAAAATGTGAGCTGCACTGACACTTGTTTTTATATCTCTAAGCGTGAAATTCTTGGTCCACATGAAATTCTGTAGTTTATTCCTAATTGGACTTCATTTATACATTTGGCCTTCACTTTCACATACAAATTGAATCTCTTTAGAATCTGCAATATTTGATACTACCTTTTTAATTGGTATGTTATAAAGTCCAGTTCTGCTGATATTATTAAGGTGGGGGATTTTTGTCCTCTACATGTGTTTATGTTGATTTTACTGGAAGCCCTTTAGAAGGAAAGAAAATCCCATTAAGTCATTTCTAGAGTGATTTTTAAAAAATTTGTATATCAGAGGTGTCTGAAGTAGTGCCTTGAATATATCAATTATGGACAGAGAGGCCTTCATTGAAAGAAGACTGCATTCCTTCTTTTGTCTTTCTGAGATTACATTTTAATTTGAGGATTTTTTTGGTGAAAATACTACTAGCTGTTATTATACTGAGGAGAGAAACAGTGTACAAGTTGTTTAGTCATTGATGAGAATTCATGTTTACCTTACCTTTAAATTTTTCATTTTTACAACAAGTAGCCCTGGGGAGAGTAAATATATTTATATTTATATTTATATTTATATTTATATTTATATTTATATTTATATTTATATTTATATTTATATTTATATTTATATTTATATTTATATTTCATTGGAAACCTAAAGTACAAATTATCTCATTGTCCTAGTGTTTATTACTTCTGCCTTGCACTTGCATACAAAACCCTTCATACTACTTTTTGTAACTATTCTGTGGTATGTGTTGTTTTCATAACAGGAAAAGCGGAAATATTTGGATAAGACTGCCTTGTATTCTTGATTAACCCTTATTCACCTACTGATAGTCTTATATAAACTTATTATCTAGGGGAAGATTCTTAAAGAGACTCCTAACTTCTAAAACATGATTATGAAAAGTCTGAAGAGTACTTTTTCTCTAGGACTTCTGTGTTAACTGTTTCACTCCTAGTTTGTTACAGTAATCTGCTATAAATATAGGTAGTCATTTAGTGTTGTATTATACATGTATCTTCTGGATTCCTGATATGACATGAAAATTATATCAAATTTATATACCAGCAATGGTATTTCATGTATTCATATATTCAGCTCAGAAGGAATGCATCCCAACAAGGAGTAAATCAAGCGAAAATTCCAGGAGGTCTCCACGGATGAATAAGGACCTGCTAGGCAAACTCATTGCAAAAAAAAAAGAAGCTTTTAGGAAGTGGAAACAAGGGCAGGTGGCCTGAGAGTAATACAAGGAAATCGTACAGCAAGCTAGGGACAAAGGGAAGTCAAAGCCGAGTTAGAATTGTTCTGGCCAGGGAAGTTAGGGCAAACAGGAAGGACTTCTGTACGTTTTTCAAACAAAAGGAAGACTAGGGATAATGTGTGCCCTCTTTGGAAGGAAATGGGAAACCTGACTACCCTGGACAAAGAAGAGGCTGGGGATCTCAACGACTTCTGTGCCTCTGTCTTCAACAGCAAGTGCTCCAGCCACACCACCCAAGTCATGAAAGGCAGGGACTGGGAGGATTGAGCCCACTTGTTATGCTTTGACACTGGCCAAACGCAAGGCAGTGGTTAAAGCCGCTCACTCACCCTCCTCTGCCACAGCTGGGCTGAGGAGAGAAAAATTTAATGAAGGCTTCATGAGCCAAGATAAGGACCAGGAGAAAACACTCCAAGAGCAAAACAGGATCAATTTAGTTACAAAGTAAATTTATTACTAACAAAATCAGAAGAGGATAGTAAGAAGTAAAATGAGGCCTTAAAAACACCTTTTCTTCCCTCAGCCCCTCCCTCCTTCCCAGTGGCAGCACAGAGAGACAGGGGGTGAGGGTTTTCATCACCCAAAATTTTCTTCCACTGCTCAGGAAGAGGAGTCCTTCCCTACTACACTGTGGGATCCCTTCCCATGGGAGGTAGTTCTCCATGAACTTCTTCAGCATGGTTCCAATCTCATGAACAGCAATCCTGCCAAAACTGCTGCAACACGAGACCCTCCCATGAACAAACAGTCCTGCCAAAACTGCTGCAGCATGGGTCACTCTTCCATGGGGTGCAATCCCCCAAGGACAGGCTGCTTCAGCCTGGAAGCAGGGTCCCTTTCTCTCCACTGAGTCTCCCATTGGATCACAATCTCCTCCAGGTATCCACCTACTCTGGCATGAGCACATCCCCCATGGATCTCTGTATTCCCTGTGGACCCCCATATGCTACAGGGGCACAGCTGCTTCACCATGTCTTCAACATGGCCTCCAGAGGAATCCTGGCTCTGGTGCTTGGAGCACCTCCTGCCCCTCCTTCTTCACTGACCTTGGTGTCTCCATGTTGCGTCCCTCACATGGTCTCACCTCCTCCTCTTCTCTGGCTGGAATTTAAACTGCACGACCACTGTTTTGATTTTCTTCTTAAATATGCTATCACAGAGGCTTTACCATTATCTCTAATTGGCCCAGCCTTGGCCAGTTGCATGTCCATCTTCAGACCCATCAGGGATTGGCTCTGCTGGACATGGTGGAAACTTCTAGCAGCTTCTCACAGAAGCCACCTCTGTGGCCCCACTAGTACTGAAAACCGGGCTGAGCAAAACCAATACGTCACTGTAGGACAGGATCAGGTTTGAGACTGTGTAAGGAACCTAAATGTGCATAAGTACATGGGACCCAATGAGGTTCAACTGTGGGTCTTGAGGGAGCTGGAGATGAAGTCACTGGGCCACTATCCATTATTTTTGAAAAACTCTATCAGTTTGATAAAGTCCCTCATGACTGGAAAAAGGGAAATATAGCCCTCATTTTTATAAAGGGGAAACTGGAATATCAGTGAAACTACAGACCAATCAGTCTCACCTCTGTGCTAGGCAAGATCATAGAGGAGATTCTACTGTAAACTATGCAAAGGCACATAGGCAAAAAAGAAAAAAGAGGTGATTGGTAAGAGCCAAAATGGCTTTACAAGGGGGAGATCGCACCTAACAAATTTGGTGATCTTCTATGATGGGGCTACAGTGTTGGTGGACAGGGGCAGAGCAACTGACATTGTCTACCTGGAGTTAATGCAAAGCATTTCACGCTTCTACACACCATCGTTGTCTCCAGATTGGAGAGACAGGGATTAGATGGATGGACCACTTGCTGGATACAGTGTGGCTGGATGGCCACACACACAGAGTTTTGGTCAATGGCTCAGTGTCCACATGGAGATCAGTTACATGAAGAGGTTGCAGCAGTGGTAAATAGAATAGGATAATCACCTCTTTTGACTGATGATGCTGTTTTTGACGTAGTTGCGGGGTCAGTACTAGCTGAGGCTGGTACTATTCCACATCTTTGTCAGTGCCATGGACTGTGAAACCTGTCAGTGCTGAGTGTACCCTCAGCAAATTTGTTGGAAACACCAAGCTCTGTGATGGTGCAGTCAGCACAATGGAGGGAAAGGGTAATATTATCCAGGGGCTTGAGATGTGGCTGAAGCAAACCTCATGAAGTCCAACAAAGCAAAGTGCATGGTCCTACACCTGTCTGCAATCCCAGACACACCAGTGGGTTGGGCAGAGAAGTGATTGAGAGCAGCCCTGCTAAGAAAGACCTGGGGGTGACATGTGATGAACAACTCCACATGTGCCAACTGTGTGTGTTCAACAGCCCAGAAAGCAAATTGAATGCCGGACTGCACCACAAGGAGCATGGCCAGCAGGTCAAAGGAGGTGATTCTGCTCCTCTGCTCACATGTGATCCCCTTGGAGTACTATGCACAATTCTGGTGTCCCCAATGTAAGGAAGACATGAAACTGTTGGAGCAAGTCCAGAGGAGGGCCATGAAGTCTGTAAGATGAGTGGGGCACCTTCCCTATGAACACAGGCTGAGAAAGCTGAGGGTGTTCAGCCTGGAGAATAGAAGGTTGCATGGAGACCTCATGGCAAACTTCCAATATCTGAAGGGGGCCTACAGGGAAGCTGGAGAGGGACTTTTTATCAGGAACTGTCGTGAAGGACAAGGAATAATGGGTATAACTTCAAAGAGGGGATACTTAGATTAGATTTTAGGGAAGAATTTTTCACTTTGAAGGTGGTGAGACTGAGCAGGTTGCCCTGGGATGTTGTTGATGCCCCAGCCTGACAATGTTCAATGTCAGATTTTGTAAGGCCTTGAAGCAACCCTGGTCTACTGGGAGGTGTCCCTGCCCATGGCTCGGAATGTTGAGACTAGATGATCTTCAAGGTCCATTCCAACCTGTTAGCATTCTATGATTCCTCAGTTTTTCCCAGAAATATATCAGACAGATTGGCAATGAGCTGTAAAGTATTTTAGTTACTGCAAATATTAAATCTCTAAAAGTAAATATGTTTACAATAAACAAAATAAACATCTAATTTTGCCTGTGTCTGGAATGTTGTCCACAGCTCTCCACTCCTTGGAGTTTCCATGTCAGACTTTGGAGAAACTCAGAAGAGTTCTTCCATCTGTAGCGGGTGTAAACCAGTTCAGAGAACTCCATCACTGATAAACAGCTTAGTTTTAAAGGATAAAGGAGGTTTCATTTGTGAGGGAAGAAGACCAGGTTGTGTGGTAGTTGTTGGTAATTAGATACAGTTAAAGCATCCAGGTTCAAAGTAGTTGCAGAATAGGAATGTAGGGGGTTTTTTTCCCCATGAGTATATATATGTGATTTCTCTAGAATACAGACATCTAACTTCTTTGACTAATTTTGAGACTTCCAACTAAATTCAAATTTAGCAAGTTGTTCAGAAGCTTTCTTTTGCAATAGCTGATTCAACTGGGTTTAAATGCCTTATTTGATACTATTCACAGGGGTGATTTCATCTCAAAACAATATAACTATTCTAATAGATTGTGCTGTGGAATGCGCACATAATTCCTGGTATATCTTTTGATCCAGTCAAAGCTCAGATATTTAGAGTGATGTATATGGGCTTTCAGTTCCTGTTTTATCAGTATTTCAGGATTTGATTCTTACTCTGGCACAATCTGTTCTGGGGTCAAGAGGTACTTTTCTTTTGTCCTCTTTAGAAATTGAGTTGTTTTTAATTTTTACTCCCGGCTCAGTTTGTCTATTGCCTGTGCTTGGAGGAAACTAATGTTTGTAGGAAAATAATTTTGCTTTTACCTGGTACAATAGTACGTATTTGCAGCATCTACAATAGTATATATAGGCAGCATTACAGAGCCATATGAGAAAATTAAACAGGGCTTGTGAAACTTTGTCAACATACCCAAACAGAGCTGTATAAATCCACATCTGGATGTTACAGTGCATTCAAATGAATTATATTTGCCATGGTATTTTTTGTCTCACTGTATTTCTTTTTTATTTTGTTGCTTTGTATCATTTTTCTATTTTTGTATTTTTTTTTTTTACCCTTCAGCAGTAGTAGTCGAAGTTTGAACTAGTTCCATTGACTGGATGCAGTTTTTTGTGGGCAGCATTTTTTTCTAAAATCAGAGACTCCCAAATCACAGAAGTTTGTCTTATAAAATTTTCTGTGCTGCTTGTTGTCAGCCTAGACCAAATATTACGCTTAACATATCCACTTTGACATGAAGTGTAACCTAGATATTGGAACAGTTTTTGTCTGACTGTGATAAAAAATTGACTAATACAAACAACCTTAAGTGTTAATGTTTGTAGGTAAAAATATCAGAAAGCATCTCTCCATATGAGAAAATAAATGTCTGATTGAGGTTTCCAGAAGAAAGAATTTAACTTAGAGGTTTGAAATCCTTAGAGGAATGATTTTCCTCTGTTTTCTGTTTGTAGAGTGTAGGAGACCCCACAGATTTTATTAACCTAAGATGGGGAATAAATCTCCTTTTCGACACAATTGCAAAGAGGCTTGGAAGCAATTGACCCTGTGATCAGCTGAGTTGGTTAGACCATGATGCTAATTATGCCAGAGTCACAGGTTTGATCCCTGCATGGGCCATTCACTTTAAAAGTTGGACTCTGTGCTCCTTGTGGGTCCCTTCCAATTTATAATATTCTCTGATTCTGTGAATACATACCATTTCTGTGTTAAGGTTTAGCCTACCTTAAAAAAAATCCGCACATAAATTATTTGCTGTTGAAATGCTTATACTGAAGTGCAGAAAAGACTCTCCAACTAGTTAAAGTTAGAAAATTGTATGTTTGTTGACAGCACCAGGCACACAGGGAGTAACCTCCCGAAGATGCGTGAAATTCACGGAGCTCTTGTTCCCTACATATCCTCCAAAATCTTACATATTCATACAATTACCCAGTGCGCCTATACCTGTGCATTACCTGACCAGGCCTACCCCAGCTTTGTATTAAAATGAGTTCAAAGTCCTTTCACGCTTGCTCAGTGGTTTGTTCAAAATGGGTCAGTGGGTTTCAAAATGGGTCAATGGTCTTTGAAGAGGAAGGCAGAGATGTCTACCTTGTGGCAAAAATGTTACCTTTGTTATGTTAGCAGGCTCTCTGGTCTCTTGGCCATAGTCCAAGCTCCCTAGCCTGGGTCTGGCTGGTTTTGGAGCCCAGGTGCAGTTACAGTTTCTTCTTCTTTACAACGCCCCTATCGTCCCTATCCTGATTCTACAAATACAACAAAGTCAAACAAATGATATATTGTCTTCCTTCTAACTAGCTCCATCTGCTAATACTGAATTATTTTACATTGCTTCTACTCTTCTTGCCAACAATCATTTTATATTGCTTCTACCCTTCTAGCTAAACTCTTAACTCTTTCAATTCTTTTAGGCCCTTGATTCAATACAACCTTGAGTTATACCCATGACTACTGAAGTATTATTGTCCTTAGAGTTGAAACACTGAAAGACAGAAATTGCAGCTTAGAGTTTTTTTCTGTACTTCATGAACATCTTTGCAAGATGTAGAGCTCATGAAGCTCTTAACTAAAGCTATTTTCAGGTAAATGTTCACATTTCCAATGTGACTTGAAGAATTAAGGAAAAGCATAAAATATTCTGAATAGTATTAATTGTAGTTAGGGTATCCTGTGATTTATTTCATACTCATGCAGTTATTATTCATCTCCAATAAGCATTTCATGAAGATTTGGAAACACTAGATTTTTGAAGTCACATTTATGATGACTGTCTTACAGAATCAAATGATATAATTTAAATATCAGCTTAATGTACTGTCAATACACGTAAATTAAATGATTTTTGAAACTAGTTGTTATTATTCAGTAATTTCAGTTTTTGTCATTCTCAATTAACACACTGTATCAGAACTAGATATTTATTTCTCCAGTGTTTGATATAGTCAGTATTTTTCATACATTTTAATCTAATTTTTTATTGTTGTTATAGGTCGCAATAACAGAACTAAAGGTAAGTCTTATTGATTTTCCTCTAATACTTTCATTGTGGAGCAGTTTTAAAGCTGAAATATTGCTTATAAATTTGTGTGTGTTAAAAGGAGAAATAGGTTTATTGCAAAGGTAGCTATGATGTATTTTCAGCAATTTCTTATTACTCTTTTCAGGCACAACTTGCACAGAAGACAACACTAGTTAATGATTCAAAACTGAAGGAGCAGGAATTGAAAGAGCAGGTAAGGGTGACGTTGAATGAGTAAGAAGTATTCTTGTTTGATACTTTGTTTGTAGTATTAAATGGTTTGTTCTTTTCAAGTGTTGATGTGGTACGTCTCTAGAAAGTACTATGAATATAATAGAAAAAAAAATTAGTTTTCACTCATACTTGCTCTCAGAAGATCTGTGTACTTTTCAAAGTATTCTTTTCTCCCCTGTGAATAAAAATACCACATGCTTGTGATACTGGTTAGGAAAGCAATTGCACAGTGAAAAAGGGAATTTTATGAAATTCTGGAATTTTTTTTCAAAACTAAAACTTTTTTTTATGTTTAAGTACAATTTTTGTTGTATGCTTTTTTTATCTGGGCTTACATAAAAAATAGAAACATGAATATATAATATATGTATAACATCTGCTATAGATACTATGTGTGTATACACATGTGGAATATTGGGACAGTTTTTAAGAATACAATGTTAATGTTTTCCTTACTTAAAAAGCAAATGTATTTTGCTTTTATAAGAGATGATATATAGCTGGAAGCTCTTTGAGTTATGCTTATTTTAGCTGCTAGTTAACACCATTTATCATTTAATCTGTTCACTATTTAGATTCATGTACTGGAAGACCGGCTGAAACATTACGAGAAAAATATGTATGTCACATCAGTTGGAACACCATATAGAGGTAAGTACACAGTTTTCATCACAAATAAGTGTTTTGTTTGTTAGAAAGATACAGTTTGGTCTAGAAAATAAAAAGTCAGTCTTTTTAAAACATATAATACACTTACGATGTCCTTGTTTTCTCTTGTGTATTATAATAAAGCTGGTGTGTGATTTCAGATGACCAAATAACACACAGTGTTTTGCTTGATGTTTTCTTTTTTATTTCATTCAGTTAAAAGAGCTCTGTATCAGAGTTCTTAAGCTCTTTGCAGTGCAGGACCCAAGACCGTCCGATAGACAGAGGCAGAGATGGGCGTACCTACAGCAGGGCACAGGCAGGGACAGGAGACTGAGCTGGGACATATCCCTTGGACCCTTGGCAGGAGATGGTGGGAGTCCCAGGGGAGGCTGGTCCCAGCACCCTGTGAACAGCCCCAGGACCCAGACAAAAGTAGACTTGTACTCCTCATGTGCTGTCCTTTAGACACTGGTAGTTGGACACTTTGGAGATAGAGTATGGGCTTATGGACCTTCTCTCTGGTGATATACTGTTACTCTCAGGCTCTTTTTCCATAAGATAGAAAAATGCACAGGGAAATGAACAGGTGTTGCTCACCTCCAAAAGATTTGCAGCTGTTAAGTTGGGGAGTACATACTGCACGAGACTGAGGATTCAAGCATTGAGCCTTGCTGATGTTAGAGATGTGGGGTTTTGCTGTCCTGTGCAGACCCATCTTAGCTGGATGAATTTAGAAGACTTTCAAAAACCATGTCACACTTGCTTTTTGCATATTTGTGCAAATGGTCAAATTATCTCAGGGTGATACACCTCAGAAGGTCCATGCCTCCTTCCCTCAAGGTGACTGAGCCAATGATGGGAGATGGTTGTGGGTATTCAGTGCCTTCTGCTGGTGCAGAGCTGGGAAGAAATGTAATCAAGGATTTCCTCAGCATGTACTGGTAGAGAGAGAAGCAGGAAGCATAGCATAGCATACTTCAGCTGGAAGGGACCAATGTCAGTTTGATAGTCCAGCTGTGTGACCACTTCAGGGCTGATGAAAAGGTAAAGTATGTCTTTAAGGGAACTCTCCAAATGCCTCTTCAACACTGACAAACATGAGGCATCAGCCACCTCTCCAAGAGGTCTGTTCCAGAGTTTCACACCCTTTTGGTAATGTTTCCTCACATCACATCTGAACTCCCCATGATAGATGAATGTTTCGACCATTTTCCATGCGTCCTGGCACTGGGTGCCAGAGAGAAGAGAGCAGCATCTGCCTATCAGTGTCTCCTCAGGGAGCCATAGAGAGCACTGAGGTCACCCCTTAGCCTCCATCTCGCCAAATTAGACAAACCTAGACTCCTCAGCTGCTTCTCAGAGGAAATGCCTGCTAGCACCTTATCCAGTAGCAGAGGTACCCTCTGGGCATGTTCGTGTACCTTCACATCTTTTTTAGATGGTGGAGCCCTGACCCACACACAGTATTCAAGGTGAGGCTGCACCAGTGCTAAATAGGGTGGGATAATCACCTCTTTTGACCGACTGATGATGCTGTGTTTGATGCACTCCAGGATGAGATTTGCCCTCTTGGCTGCCAAGGGCACATACACTGATGACTCCTGTTGCACCTCCTGCCAACCAGCACCCCCAAATGCCTTTCTGAAGGGCTGCAGTTACTCCATCCAAGGTGCAGAATACAGCATTTGTTCTTGTTTGGTTTTGTGCCATTAGTGAAACTTGGATTCGGATGAGTGACACTTGGTATAAATATTCTCTTCTTTTTGTTTGCACAGATGGAAACCTTCACCATACTGACGTTTCCCTTTTTGAGGAACCCACTGAGTTTGAATACTTGAGGAAAGTGCTCTTTGAATATATGATGGGTCGTGAGACAAAGGTATGGAAATTTGTGTATGCTGACAGGTGATTCAGGTTAGAGTAAAGTTTAACACCCTTGCTGTATAGATGTGAAGTACCTGTGTTTGTGATTGGTTATATGCTGTTTATTTCTGACACAGGATTCAATAGGCTTTCACTTTTTGTTTTTCGAAGAGACATGATCCATAGCTTCAAAACTGCCAGCCTGCCAAGACGAGTGGTAGATGGAGAGGTTTTTCACCTCTCTCACCACTGTACCTATCAAGATGAAAGCCTTTATGGGTAGATATGGTTTTATCAGCAAAAGTCCTGTTGTCAATCAAACTTAATGTAAAATGAAAGCTGGTATGCACAGTATTAGCAAAAGTGATCTTTTGATGTAATCTTGAGACAAACATGGTAAATAACAGTTGGATTAAATAACAGTTTGTTAGTAGCTATGTTACCAGCTGAAGGTGGTGAAATATCTGTTCAGTAGTTGCTTAAAGATGTTTCATAGTATTCCCAAATCTGTGTTCCTTAGATATTATTAATTCACTCTTAAAAGTAGTGAAAAGCTGGACAGTAGGCTTCTTGATTTTATCTGCCAGTTTTCTTTCAGTCATTAGATGTGTTGCTGGAGGACACTGAGTTTAATGTCTGCTCTCATCAGGATTATATTGTATAACCGTAAATTTATGGATATGTCTTGAGAACTGGTTTCATCCTGCTACATGGACTGGAAAACCAGGAGCAATGATGATGTGAATTATAAAACTTTTTAAAACAGTTTTAAATATGCTTGTACGGTATTACTGTGCTTCTCAGTACAGATATTAGTTTCTCTCAACTTTTATCTTCCTGGACAAGAAGAGGCTTTTTTTAAATCTAACTTTGCCTTGTAAGATCATTTGGGTGCCCTTCTCTGTGCACCATCCCCTTTTGTAGTGCAAATATGTATGCCTTGTCTCAAAGGTGAGTCAATAGTGGAATTGTTGATAACACTGTACATGCTTCCTCTTTTTTGCACAGAGTTCAAAGAATCTGTGCAAATTATCTAGGATGTATTGCCAATTATGCATCCTAGTAAATAATACTGGAATGCAATCAAGACGTTAGTGAACGCACCAGTTGGTCTACAGTATTGGAGACATAAGAGAATGTGGAGGTTGATCTGGATCTAAGAGTCAGGAATTAGTGTCATGACTTGTGATGTATAATGTATCACATTCTTTGTAAACTGCTTGACCAAGGTGTGTGTGTGTCTTTATTGGGAGGTTTTACTGTCTCGCCCTCCAGTTCAACTTTATTATTTGCCTCCTGCTTGGCAAGATATCTGCAACAAGATTGATGGATTGCTTTTTCTAGGCATGTACTTTATCTAGTATGCTGTCGTGTTAATGGACTCTATCATTTGAGCATAGATACTGTAGAACTTGTATCATGCTACAGTAGCTGAAGTTTGTGACCCTGTGCAAACATTGTTTTCATGTAATTCACATCATGCATATACAATGTGAGCCAAACAGTTATATCTTACTGATTTCACTGTTTTCCATTGACATTAATAAAATAGTATCCAGTATTATTAAATTAATTTTAAAATATTACGAAGCATTTCTGTGGATGTAGAATTATGTATGGATAACTTATATCTCTTTAGACAATGGCCAAGGTTATAACGACAGTGCTGAAGTTCCCAGCAGATCAGACTCAGAAGATACTAGAACGAGAAGATGCTCGACCAATGGTAAGTTACATAAGTAAATAAAATTTATGCTAGAGGATTAGGTTTCAAGAATAAGGAACTAGACACTTTTTAATGTCTTCTTTTCCCTGTGTCCACATTCAAGTGAACTCCTTTTCTACCTCCTTACCTCTTCTTCAGTGGAATATCAAATTCCAGCTCTAAATTTGAGTTTATAGTAAGAGTGAGGAAAAAAAAATACAAGCACATTTTCTTTACTAGCATTTTTCCTTCAGTTAAGACATGTTTCTGATAGCGATGAGTACAATAGGACCAAAGCAAGTTCAAGTATCACTACTATTCTGTGGATGAATTTTCTAAATTAAAAAATAATCTGACATATTAAATACATCTCTAAATACATCTAATATATAAAACTTACACTTCTTAAATTCAGAAGTTTTTGTGGAGTCATACCAGTTTTTATGAAAAATACATCAAGAAACATTTTTTCAGCCCTGGGATAAAATTTCTGGCAAAAACAACAGGCATTTTACTTGTAGGTTAATCTTCTCAATCACCTGAGATCTGAGTGTTTGAAGTGAGATGTGTACAGTTTTATCTTAAGCGGGTATCCTAACAAAAATGAGGTTTTGATTAGATTTTGGGGTTTTTTGTGTGAGCCTGCTTTATTTTTGTACTGAAAAAACATGAAAATATGTTAGTTCACTCTGGGTCAGGACAAGTCAAAAATAAGAGTCATCATCACTTTGGTGTTGTCTTTTTTACTTTTTTTTTTTTTTGACATTTGCTTAGTACATATTTACTAGAAAAGTGAAATTGGGTTTGAGAAGCAGATGCAGAAGGAGATAAGATTATTTGAGCATAAGCATTTCTTTGATATTATTGTTTTATGTATTGGAACCACTTTAAATTAAAATAAAAACTGCAGTAGTGGTATCCTCTACATTATATCTGGAATCAACACTGTGATCCCTCTTCTTTGTGGGTCACCTTAATAAAATATTTAGGAATTAAAGTGAGGAAGAATTGCATTCAGTTTCTCTCACTGACTTTGCATATATATTTATTTAGTGCTTGCAAATACAAAATAAAATAAAAAAATAAATAATTTTACATTTCACTTTAAATAGATACATCAAAGTCCTGTTGTTTCACTGAAAAAAATTTTTAGAAGTCTGCATTTTCATCTTGCAGTATCACATCTGAGGAAAGTGTTAAATACTTCAACATTTTCTTGTACACTTAGTATATTTGAGATTCTTGCAATCTTAAATATTTTAAATACTTTTAAGAAGATAAAAATATTGATTATGCTGCAGCTCCAGTAAGTATCATGTATCCCAAACATGATTTTCTCTCTCTGACATCAAAATAGAAAGCTGAGACTGTTTTGTTTTGTTTTATTTTGTTTTGGCAAGCCAGAGAATATTAAGGAAAGATTTCGGGAGCAGAGAGATGGGCCTTGTTTTGCAGCCACTTCAGCTTTTTGATATTTAAACCTGTTTTTCCTACAACAAACATTCACAACTTCTCATGCAAAATAAAAACTTAACTTGAATTCATCCAACAAATTTTCATCTTAGGTATTAAATTTTGGCTAAAACACACAGGGAGGTCTTTTTGCAGGCTTTGATTTGTTAAGGATATCATTGTTCAAAGAGCTCTTGGGTTTCACATAGCAGTCCCTTCTTGGCTCATATCTAGCCTATAAATTTGCTCCTTTCCAAATCCACAAAGAGATTAAGTTGGACATCTAATGGAAAGTCAAATATTAGGGCATATCCTGAAGATAGAAGTATTTTTTTCTTTCACTTTCAATGTTACTGTGTTCATTTGCTGATGCACAAATTATTCTGAGGACGAGTCTTCCATAATTCTGTTTCAAACTAAAAAGTTGGAGATGTCTTTATAAATTATTCTGTCAATAAACATGCTTGGGGTTTTTTTGATTTTGTTTATTGGCTGACGTGGCACTAGTGTTTCTCTGTACTTAATATTGGACTGATGCTGGTATATGAAAATATCCAATGTTCAGCTCTCAGGAGCAATGAAGTTCTGAACTACAACATAAATGTGCATTTTAACATAAAGCTTTTCGTTTATTGCTAAAACATCTGTAAGTAATTTGAATATGTAAATTATTAACTTACTATGCTGCTGGAGTAAGTGTGTGCTACTAAGTATCTCTGAGTAATTTTATATACCCTCTTAGTGGGTGTATATTTAACAAGTTTCTGAAATCTTGTTGCAAGCAGTTCCTGGTTAACAAACCTATGCTAGATCCAAGTAATCTTCAGTAATCTGGCTTTTTCTATTGTAGTTGTTGTGATCTAACTGCAGCAATCTCATCCACAGATGTCCACAGAGTTCTTATTTGTTAACATTACATAACGCTATCAACAAAATAGTCCAATAAGCTCTTTTCTTCCTGGCTTTGTAGTTTGCCTCACCTCGCAGTGGTATCTTTTGAATATGCCACCAGTCTGTGCTTAGCTAGCGCGTGGGTGAGTGAAGTCTAATACATTCTTGTTTTATGCAAAATGAATTCTGTATTATGCGATTGATGGTTCTTCTACTTTTTTTTCTTGACTGCTTTCCTTGGTTTAAAAACAAATTTTGGTTGTAAATGCATATGATAATTTTTGTTTTCCTCTTAATCATGTTTTGTTTGACAAAGCTGAGTGTGAAAATGGTAAATATTGATTAAAAACCAATCTTTTTGATTGACCCTAACGTAACTTCAAATGTTGATTGAGCCACAAAAATCTGTTGTAGAAATAAAATTAGATTTTAAATCAATTAATATGTATTGCACTTGGCTTTGTTTTGTATTTATTAATTTTCTGAGTCCTTTTTTTGCCTTTTTTTTTTGAAAAGGCAAATAAATCAGATGTTTGGGAGACATGCTGTACTGCTTGTAATGAATTATTATGTCATGTAAATATGAAAATGAATTATCTTTAAAAAGATTGATGAATATTCTCTGCAAGGATATTAGGATATGATTGTGTTTAAACATCAGTACCTTTCTGAATCACAGCTTTGGTTTGGTATCAGGAGAAGCTAAAGCAGAAAGATGACAGAGAACTATTAGGGGAGTTCAGTTTGTGTCTTTCAAGTTTTATTAAGCTACTCCAATTACGAATCTGCAATGCTAGTTATAGTGTTACAAGAAAATACAGGTTGCATCAGACCAGCTTAGCTAAACAAGCAGCACACAAGCAACAGCTGCTTGGGAGAAGACTGGGATATGGAAGTACACAGGAAAAAACTTTCTACACTGGCTGATAAAGATTATTATTTGAGTCACTAGTGGTGTATGATACGTAATAAACTCTGCAGATGAATTCTATAGGATATGGTCAGTTCAGGTTTTTTTTCCCTCTTTTGCAACTGGAAAGCTTTTCACGGCTGCCAGGAGTTGATTCAGTGCATGTGAAGCAGTTGCTATCTCTTTGCTGAAATGCAGATATTGGCCTGCATCACTGCCAGAGCAAAATTAACTAGCTTAGGCTATTGCCATTGCCAGTTACCACAATGCAGTTGATAGGTTATCTTCCTCTCCTGCAGTTGTGCAAACAAAGCTTTCAACACAAAATAATACCTCTTTCAGAGGAAAAAATGGTTTCTACTTCATGTTCTTTTCCATCTTTGAATGCGATAGTAAATGCACTTTAATGCACTTTAAATGTAATAGAGTTTGAACTGTTTGCCAACAGCCTTCATCAGTTCTGACAAAATCAGCAACTGTTTTCTCTAGCCCTTTATTGAACTGTATTGTTGATACAGATGGAACAAAGCTATTTACAACACTGTTGCAGAATAGGTTGCTGAAGGTATGTTTGAAACTTACATTCTTATTATGCTGTCTGTAATGCTAGTATAAAAAAATACAGGTGGTCTGAGCTGCCTTTGAAACAGCACAGAAAGGCTTGTTGATATTGACCTTAATGTCATAAATTATTGGTTACATTTTCATAGCATCAGCTAATGTGTATGTAAACTGTTCAGACTTCGTTATTTGATTGTAGTTGCCTACTTCACCTCAAGTATTTTTGTCACATACTCCTGCATGTATATAACTTAGAAATCAGGAGGATGCTGACTTCATTTTGAAGGCTATTGATATCTTCCTGTAGAGGAGGCTGTTTTCTAGATCCAAAATTTTGCATCATCATTTCAATTTTGATGGGAAGCCGTATTCAAGAGAGTCCAACTTTGTTTTTCTTTGGATTAATATGCAATGATGTGATAGACTATTTCCAGTGAAGGTGAGTCCCATGCACTTGATGACTGTTTTGCTACACCTTATTTTGTTTTCATCAGTTTCTCAATTGTTTTGCAGGTACTGGAATGGAATTTCTTGCTCAAATAATTTGGCAGTTTGACTTATTTGAAATTCTTCTGTCTGCTAATTGTTTTAATAAACAATGCAATTATTTTAATATTAAGAGCTTCTAAGTCATTCTCAATAATGTAACTTCAGTAATTTCTTTGTAATTCTCAGTAATTTCTTTTAACTTTCCATTCTTCTAGTTGTGGCTCCGACCATCTTGAAGATTTTGTGATGAGAATGTCTCATGACATTGCTGCTTAGAAATATGCTTATATCTCTGTTGCCCCTTGAGAAGGGAAAAGAAGAAAATCTATTATTCAAGGTCACAAACAGAACAGCAAGAACCAAAACTCAGCATCACCTTTGGACTGTGAATATAATCAAAACTGCCTTGGCAGAAATGCTAATCAGGGGTTATTTGGTTATTTCTCTTCTATTGAATACTGTCCTCTATTTTGTGTTAAAGGTTATTTTTTTAAAGGAGAGAAAAGACTTTATCCTAGGAAAGAATTGCCTGCTACTGTATCTCTATACAGGTTTTACTGGGTGTTTTTAAAAAGTTTAAATAAATTATTTGTTTCTTCTATTTTTTTTTTTTATTTTTGGTTGAATTGTGCAATACATTTGGATGGATAGCGATTGAGGTGATTTTTCTGATGAACTAGGCACTCTTGTTGACTATTCTCTCCTGATTTGGTCTTGATTGTTTGCTAGAAGTTCACTTCTATATGCTTTTGCCTACAATAAATCCAAATTGCAGTACCTCATTTGTTTACTCCTAGCTTTTGTACTTACATTTTCTGGAGAAAAGGTGTGTTCCTGTAAATTGTAAATAGTTATTACATAACTGTATCATATGCTGATCTGTGACTGTTGGCAGCACTAATATGAATAGACCTGAGATTAAATAAAGTTTATTTACTGTATAATTTTGGAACATCTTTGGTATGATTTTTCTTTTGAAGGACACAGCAGTTTTGTTCTTACTCCTGTTGGAGATGTTAGCTGAGATATTCCCAGGCTGAAATCACTCTCATAAGAATAGCTATTCAAGTACATTAAATGTACTTGAATGTAAGAATGTAAGAAGTCAACGGAGACATTTAAGTTTCTGAGGGGTCACAACCTGCAAAACAGATAAATGGTGGGCTGAAAAGCTAGCATGAGAATGTAGCAAATAGAGAAGTTTGATTTGTAAAAATTCTCAATCATCATAGAATCATAGTCTGGTTTGGGTTCGAAGGGACCTTAAAGATCATCTAGTTCCAACCCCCTGTCATGGGCAGGGATACCTTTCACTAGACCAGGTTGCTTAGAGCCCTCTCCAGCCTGGTCTCAGATGCTTCCAGGGACCGGACATGTACATCTTTTCTGGGCAACCTATTCTGGCACCTCACCATGCTCACAGTAAGGAGTAATCAAAATCTCCTTTCAGTTTAGAACCATTCCCCTTTGTCCTATAGACAGTGATCTGCCTGTGTAAAAACTTGATCTGAAAGCCTGCATTGAGGTCTTCTTGGAGCCTTTTCTTCTCCAGACTAGCAACCCCAACTCTCTCAGCGTGCCTTCATAGCAGAGCATTTTTGTGGCCTCCTCTGGACTCACTCCAACAGGTCCGTGTTTTTTCTTGTGTTGAGGACCCAAGACTTGGGCACAGCACTGCAGGTGGGATCTCATGAGAGGAGAGTAGAAGAGGACAATCACTGACCTTGACCTGTTGCCAGTCCTCTTCTGCTGCAGCCCAGGATACCACTGGCCATCTGGGCTGTGAGTGGACATTACCAGGTCATGTCCAGCTTTTTGTTCACCAGCACCCCCAAGCTGTTCTCCAGAGGACTGTTCTCAATGAGTTTTTCTCTGTATTCTCCTGGTCTGGACTAATTGAGGTTGCTTCTGACCAAGGTTGTAGGACTTTACACTTAGACTTATTAAATCTCATGAGGTTCTTAATGGGCTCACTTTTCAAGATTGTCCAGGTCCCCCTGCATGGCATACTTTCCTTATTCCAAATGCATCACTCAGCTTTGTGTCATCTTCAAAATTGCTGAGGGTGCACTCAGTCCCATTGTCTGTGTCACTATGATAAAGATGCTAAAGAGCTCCAGTCTCTCAGAGCCCTGATGGGCAACTGTCATCACTGACCTCAGTCTGGATATGGAGCCATTGACCTCACAACTCTTGGGCTGTGTCCATCCAGCCCAAGATCCTTATCCACACTTATCCATGTCCTTATTCCATATAGTCCACCCTTCAAACCCACGTCTTTTCAATTTGGAGATAAGGATGTCACATGAGAGTATGTCAAAGACTTTACAGATGTCTAGATGGATGATATTGGTTGGTCTTAGCAGTCATACCATCATAGAAATCCACCATGATAGAAAATTATGTGTTTCTTTTCTTTTAAATAATTCCTGTGTGGTCTTTTTGGCATGTAAATTGTGATCCTCTGAAGTGATACACAAGTATGCATAAATGTAACCTCTAGCTACTACTACTATGATACTTATCATATCAATAACTACCATCTGTTAGTTTGCCAAGATAGTTCAGGCTGATCAGTCATCCATGAATATAATTTTTAACAAGTATTTGGGGGGCAGCAGTCTACAATGTATGAATGAGGCACGGTCTCCAGTCCTGGTATAACTGGAAACATTTATTAAAAGTCTATATAGCTTTTATAATTTCACTATCAGGTTAGAAGTGTGGGCCTAGATAGCTAATAGTGTAACTGTTCATACGTCTGCTAACCAATAGTATACATGATCAAGTCCCTAATAGTAGCATCAACCTTTTTTCCCTAAAACAATTGGGTTGCCATTGTGAGTCAAAGAGCAGAGGGTGGAGCTTCGTGAGTTGCTGCTGAGTGGCTGATTATAAGAGGTGTCTTGGGAGCGCAGCGACCCGGAGCACAGCGAACAGGAGCGGGCAAACAGGGATGTGGTGAGTCTCTGGGGAGTATACAAGGCAGTTTGTGCGGCAGTTCGCGCAGGCAGGGCAAGCAAGCAAGGTTGCCGGGTTTCTTGCTAGTAAGAAGTCCTCTGTATTGTTTGAGGTCTTTCTCTGCCTGGTTGTGTTTGAGGTGTTTGTCAGTAATGGTTTCTACACGGTTTCTACACGGTCAAAGACACTGACTGGTATAAGTGACCAAGTCGAGCCCTCCAAAAAGGATGTGACCCATCCGTGCCCAGAGTGTTTCAGCTTATTGGTGCCATCAGGGAGTGTTGTGGAGGAGACCTGTCTGCAGTGTGAACAAGTAAATGACCTCCTTTCACTGGTGGCTGAGCTTAGGGAGGAAGTTGAAAGATTAAGGAGTATCAGGGAAAGTGAAAGGGAAATAGACTGGTGGAGTTCAGCCCTATCATCTTTAAAGGAGGCTTCTGACCAAGAGACTGAGAACTTATATGCCTCCTGCTCTCAGGCAATAGAAGGGCACCTAGTAGATGAAGAGGAGTGGAAATGGGTCCCCATTTGGGGAGGTAATAATAAAAGTTCTCCCCATCCCCATCATCCAGCCAGGTACCACTTCAGAATAGGTATGGGGTCCTGGATCTAGAGACCCAACTAGATGATTTAGGAGAAAATTGTCTACCCAGTGAACCTCCCAATTATGATTCATCTGTAAGACAGATCACTACCTCTAACATCAAGAAGAAAAGAAGGGTAATCGTAGTAGGTGATTCCCTTCTGAAAGGAATTGAGGGCCCCATATGTCGACCAGACCCATCCCACAGGGAGGTCTGTTGCCTCCCTGGGGCCTGGGTACAAAATATCACTGAGAGACTTCCTGGGCTGATTCAGCCCTCTGATTATTACCCACTGCTGATACTCCAGGCTGGCAGTGATGAGATTGAAAAGAGGAGTGTCAAGGCAATTAGAAAGGACTTCAGGGTACTGGATCAGGTAGTTGATAAGGCAGAAGCACAGGAAGTGTTCTGCTCAGTCCCTTTGGTGGCGGAAGAAAATGATGAAGGAAACAGGAGAATCCACATCATTAACAAGTGGCTTAAGGATTGGTTTCATCAGCAAAATTTTGGATTCTTTGATCATGGGGAAACTTTTACAGCATCTGCTCTGCTGGAACCAGATGGGGTACACCTCTCTGTTAAAGGCAAAAGGTTTTTAGCTCATGAACTGGCAGACCTCATTGAGAGGGCTTTAAACTAGGTTTGAAGGGTGAAGGGGAAACAGCTGAACTATCTGGAAGCAGGCTCAAGGGTTGCAAGGCTAAGTTAGGGGTGAAGTCAGTAGCCCAGCTGAGGTGTGTGTATACCAATGCACACAGCTTGGGCAACAAACAAGAAGAGCTGGAGGCCATGGTGCAACTGCAGAGCTATGATGTAGTTGCCATCACAGAAACATGGAGTACTGCCATCACATAACTGGAGTACTGCACT
>VZTB01005926.1:0-12946 GCA_013397245.1 Thryothorus ludovicianus | reverse complement strand
TGGATGCAATATTTTTAGAAGTAATTATAAAAGGATTTGGAGTCACACCTATTATTGAAAGGAGCCAAATAACCAGTAGTGCATTTAAAAGCTCCTTGTTTTTGATAAAGTATAAATGACTGTGAATTGACTTTGATTGTACATAAATATGAAGTTTAATCAGCAGCATTTATTTGTTCCATTTTATAAAGATCACTTGAAAACCATTCAGTGAAATCATCTGTATAGAAATTCCTTTTCTACTCAGTTTTAAAGGGAAATCAGTTAAAGGATGTTTATCTAGATGCTTAGGAAACATTGAAACTAAAACAGGCTAATATCATAGAAGTGTGCATCTGTTAATTAAATGAAGGGGAATAAAGCTATAGCAATGAATTGTGGGTTAGAAGCCAAAGACTTCAGAAATTAAAGGATGAAGGGGATCTGCCCAGGATATCGAGCATGCTAATGTTAGGACCACTAAAGTGAGTGAATATGAGATAAAATATACCAGAATATACTTTCTTTTTCTAAATTTAACATGTATGTTTAATTTGCTTGGCAAAATAGGAGATTTTATAATTATGGAAGTTGAGAAGAACTTGATCTAACTGATTCCTTGGTAGGCTTATTCAAAAGGCAAATGGTTCACATTTTAAATTTTTTGATCAGTCAGAAAATTTTGATTGTAATTCTGTTGTTAATTAGGTCCATTCTGGCTTTATGGTAGAGGATTAATATTTTCCCCAGAATATAATGTAAAATAATGTTTTACTCTTGTGCTCTTCTTTCTCTGTACCTGGAACTAGTTGTGCAAGTGAGAAAGGAGCACTGCTCCTCTTTTGCATTTAACTGCTGCTGTTTGAGGATACAAATCTGCTTGATTTGACTCTTGGCTAAGTGGAGAAGCCTCTCTGGTCTTTTTTCTAATACCAAGCCTGTAAAATTCAACCAAGATAATGTTCTTGCTTCAGTTTAGATGTTTTTATGGTTTCTGCTTCGATCCTTCATTAGCTTTTGTGCTGAAATGCAGACTTCAAGTAAAAAGTATTCCAGAATTATTCTAAATTTCTATTCACAGTTACAAATAGTCATTTATTTTGGAGCTGAAATATCTCCCCTCGAATCCAGAGGTAAAACTTTCTGAAAGCTTGGACTTTTTGCAGGTCTGTTTCATGTAGGGCCATTAAAATGATTGGAGGGCTAAGGTACCTCTTCTATGAATATAGGTTACAAGAGTTGGGATTCTTCAGCCTGGAAGAAAGAAGGCTGCAGAGAGCCCTTACAGCGCCTTTCAGTACCTAGAGGGAACCTACAAGGAAGATGGAGAGGGACTTTTTGTAAGAGTGTGTAGTGATAGGACAAAGGGGAGTGGCTTTAAAATGATAGAGAGTAGGTTTAAATTGGATGTTAGAAAGAACTTCTTTACTCTGAGGATTGTGAGGCACTCAAACAGGTTGCCCAGAGGAGCTGGGAATGCCCCATCCCAGACTAGATCAGGCTTTGAGCTAGTATAAAGTGCCTTTGCCTGGGATCAAATGGTTGGAGCTAATGATCTTTAGGTTCCTTCCTACACCAGCCATTCTATGATTCTATGAAAGCACAAAGGTATTTACTATAACTGTAGCTGAGCTAATTGGAGCATAAGGGAGGAAAAACTTACCTTCTTTCACATATCAAGGAAATTGCTTGACTCCTGCCTCTCATGGGAGACTTGTGGGCTTGTTCTGCTTCCTGAATTAAAAAAACAGGACTCAAAATATTTCTTCTTTTGGATTTTATGTTTTTTATTAAACTTAGTTTGTATTTTTGCTTATTCTAATTGGAACACTAAAGAAACAGAGCAGGTACTCTTTGGTTTTCATGCATGATGTATTTGTATAGGTGTAACATCTGTAGTGCATTTTCATTCAGGTTGGGTAAAATCAATTATTTTCCAAAGCATTGTGATTACCCTTTCGGTAACCTAAAGGAGTTTCAGTAAACAAACTGAAATTGCCTCTCCTGATTCAACACAAGAGGATGGACAGCAGGTTGGTTGTCCTCAGAACAGGTTAGGGTGACTTAGCTCAGTAGAGGAGCACTTGATGTAGGGGATGGTGATGGTAAATACTGGTTGATGAGCAGTAGTATTTGCACAATAGCAGCCTGGTAGCTGTTGGGATTTTATTTTTAAGCAATGTTGTGAAGGCAAGAGGCAAGGAAAATATGAAGGAATACACAATGAATTAATTTTATAAATGTATGTGGGGATGCTATCAAGAGTTGCTCTGAAGAATTGATGAAGCCAGATAGATGGTGGTAAAAGCTAACTTTATTGACTGAGGAGTCTCCCTTTTGATTTTAAATGAGAAAATAGCTTGAAAAATAAGTGCAAATGAACTGCTTATGTCTTCAAAGGAAAAGGAGCAAAACAGGAGTACTTAAACCAGTCCTAGAAATTATTTTTGTAATAAGTTTGTGGGGTCAAGGTTTGAGGTGTTTTGGGCTGGAGGCAGGTGTGACTACAGGGATTCAAAGGATGAAAAAGCAAGGAGATTTGTGGGTCAGAGTAATGGACAGAGTATTGGTAATTTCTAGAAGTAAGTAAAACATGTGATGAAAACATTGTTTCTGATGGCTGAGTTTATGTTCTGATTTTATATGAATGAAATGGAAGTAGACAGTCCCCAGCTGCGCTTATCATCTGGAAAATTTGTGTGAGATGGAAGCATGTCAGGGACACGACTATTGGAAAGGCAGGGGAAGCAACTTGGGTTATGATAAAAACATGTTGAAACAGAAGAAACAGCAGGAGAGTGGGGAGGAATGGGCTGACCAACAATGATAAGGAAGATAAGGAAGCAAAAAAAGTGACTCTTTAGGGGCTCTCACTGTTATTGATGACTTGGTCACTGGAAAGATCACCTGTAGGCCTGTACTAGGTGTCTGAAAAGTTTTGGACTGATTGGAGATAAAAGCTGGATTGGGTTGCTACTCTTTTTTCCCTTTTTTTGTATTTTGATATTTCCCTTTTCCTTATTTTCCTTTTCATCCCCATGCCTCTGAAAGAGTTAAATTTTGACTTAGGGTCAAGGCCTTTCATTTTTGAGCATGTGAACTGTAGTTTTCTTCACATGCATTTAAAGCAAACAGTAACCATAGGAGATAAAGGTTTTGTGTCTGTAGGGTGTGATTACATAGGCATTTTTACATCTAGCAAGATTTAAGTTTAAGGCTCATTAGTCTTAAAACTAGAAAATGGGTGTTAGGTAAGTTGGCTAAGCTCTGTCTTTCAGTATTTTCTATTTCAGATTTAGATGCTGGCCTGCCAGTCTAATCAGAGCTGTTAAAAATGTTTTAGGTTTTTTTAAATGAGGTTTTAACTACTGTTATCTAATATGAGCTTATGCTCATTCTAGTGTCTGTTTTTATGTGCCATACTGCTAGCATTTACTCTCAGCCCACTCTCTTATTATTGTGAACACGACAAAAGATTAACTTCACTTGCATTATTTTTTTGGTTAGTGTAATTTTATGGGAAAATTCAACTATGTGCGTTGTCATGGAGCACATACATTGAAACTGTTGAGTGATTTTGTCCATCATTTTAAGTCTAAGTTGTAATCCCTTAATGGTATTAAAATGAAAGCTGTTATCTAGAAAGAAATAAGTCCATTAATCTCACTACTGATCTTTAGTACTGAGGTTTTTTCCATCCTAGAAAACATTCTAGTGCTTTTTCAACTTAACAGACCTGAGTGGCACATTGGGAATCAACCTTTTGGGAAGAGTTGATTTTATTCTCTTTTTTAGCATTTTTCCTCCAAGAAATTAGAATCCAGTAATCTGCGGATAAACAAGTGACTTGCTTTATTGCTAGGAAAGCTTTAAACATAGACTTAATTGATTTGCTCAGATCTTGTACTAGCTTGTTGGAGAAGATCTGGAATATCCAGAAAAAAATTAATTTTAGATTGAACAGATGCTAGGTTATTTTTAAAGCTCATATCTGATTATTTTTGTCTTTACTCAGAACTGAGAATGAACCAGTATCTAGAAGCTGGAAACCCCTAAGAACCTCCATTTTTTGGCTATCATATCTAATAATGCATTTCACTTATTACTGGAAGATCTTTTGAACTGCAATGGGCAACTACAGTAAAAAGGATTTTGGAAGATGGATGGATATAATCTTCAAATGCATTTTAGGGCATGCATTTTGGTAGTGCTCTTATCAGTATATGAAGGGCATATTCCTCCAGGCAGTATATTTTTACAAGACAGTCGTGTGAAGAATGAGAAATTGGGAATGAGGACAAACCTTCAGATTTGCAGACTACATACAAACAGCCATTTCTGTATGTGATGCTGTGTTGGTTTAAATTAATTTAATAAAAAATAGGGTAAGAACTGAGACAAAACAACCCTCACCATTGTTGGAGGGAATATAGCAAACTCATATCCTGTTCCTTTCCAGAGACAGCCATCCACACATGATTTTTAAGTAACAATTGTAGGTTTATTTTTTTTTCAGATTGGGAAGCTATGTCCACATTGGTTACTTCAAGTTCAATCAGCAGAGGGATTTATTTTTTTTGACAAAAACAACTAGGACTATTTTCCAATCAGTTAAATTCAGCTTATTAATTTCCTTAATTTGTTAGCTGGGGATTAATTAACTTGCAGCTCTGCAATTTCAAATAACAGAAGTTTTTTATTACCTTAATGAGCTGTTTGCCTTTTAGTTCAGGTAGCTTATGGATTGTTTTGTGTTAGAAGGGGATTCTTAGCCTGTTACAAAGCAAAAGTCCCGGGGGATACTATAGCTTCTTTTCATCCGTGAAACAAATCACCTCTAAGAGTATTTGCAGAATATAAATTAGCTGCAACAAAGGGGTTGGGTAGCTTTAAATAATATGATAAAAAGTGACAATTGTGCTCCATCATTGGTTCTTGGGCAGGTAGTGAGATTTGACAGCAAGCCAAGGCTTAGTGTTCAGAAGTTGTCTCAAACCATGAGATTAGGCAGTAGCATTAGTCGTTTGGAGAGTAATGTGATAATGTCATGGAGTTACACATCGTTACTCAGTGACAGATGGTGCATGCCACTGTGAAGTGTAGTAGGGTAAAAATACTTCTTGGTTTGATGTTTTATGTTTAGTCACAATCAGTAGCTGTTATAGTTAGTTAAAAATTTAATATCAATTCAAACAGGAAACACCAGCTTCCAGGAAGACACCTGTTCAATTGTCCGGAGCTTACAAAAAGAAGTTTTGATACTGGACATTTGCCTTCAGGGTATATCCCTACTTCAGAGCAGTGTGTTTTTAAAAATTCATATCTCTGATTCTACATTGTTGCTGCTTGGCTATATAATTTCTGTTTTCAATATAGAAATTTATTATTCCTACTGGTGTCTTTGTTACTATTTATAGACAACACTGATGTTCAAGTTGATGTGTGCAATAATTGACAGTTGAAGCTATAACAAATATCTGATGATATCTTTTTTTTTTATTTAAACCCACTCAGACAAGCAATAACACAAAAATATTTTTGTTTCACTTCATATGTTAAGAGCACAGCTGAAGTTAATTTCCTTCATGGCTATGAATATTTAGCAATTTTGCAAGCATGTTGTCAGATTGCTGATTGTATTTGTAATCAAACTGGCTAGTAATGTCTCCTAATTCAGTTTTATAAAGCAATGAGGAAGAAAATAAATGCAGAAGAAAGTAAAAGGTTCATAGTAGCAATTGTTAATTGGAAAACTATGCCTCTACACATGTTGGGGGGAAATAACATCTAAAAATAGCTTTAAATGTTGCTTGACTAGCACTGATCACCTCTGCCCTGAAAGGAACGAGAACTCAGGAATTTACATACCCTAACAATGACTTGGCTTGTAGTGTGAGATCTATAATTAAGTATGCAATTATACACTACAGCAACTGTTTGCTGTTAGTTTCTTCTCTTTTTGAGACAATTTAAGTATGAAACCTTCATTATACTGTAAAACTATGTTTCTGAAATACATGAAATGTAACAGATTAATCTAGTTCCTAATACCAATTTCATAATATATTAAGACAACTTAGGTCTCATTAATTCCAAGAATTCAGTATTTTATGCAAAATTTGATAATTTCAAGTATAAAGCCTCAGCTGTTTTAACAGTTCAAACTGTGATACAGTATCTCCTGGACCAATCAGTAGCCATAAAATGCCACAGGCACAAGATGAATTCAAACGTTTGATGCCACAAACATTCTCAGAATTGATAAAATTTGTAGTCTGAATTCTGTCATGACCATCTGTATTTTGATAGCATGAAACAGCTCTAGGGTTTGGTTTTATGCATAAGCTGTGTCATAACTGGCAGAGTATTTGCCTGATATCTGACTGCTTAGGTTTTAAAAGGAGAGAAATATACCATCTTTATTGGTCTTACCATTGGGGTGTAAGCAATAGGTGGTTCATCTGGAATGCTGGAAACCTATACTCAGATGTTGTCCAAGAGGACTTGAACCTTAGGTTGTCTTTCAGAACAAGAATGCGCAATGTGTGACAGTCTTGGGTTCATTCAGATGCAGGACTTACCCTAGGATTTATTTGAGTATACAGGAGAATTGAGTATACAGGTTTTTATTCCCCGTGCTTTCTCTTTCTCTTGTGCTTAGACACACTTGCTTTAGCATCTAGATCCCTTCTTTTTTCCTCATACTAAGTAGTTAACAAGTGTATTTGTCCTGGTTTAGGGCAAATTTGGACTACCCCTCCCCTTAGCTGAATTGGGATAGGAAAAAAAAATTCTTTGGAAGAAAGTGGAAANGGGTGTTTAGTCCAGAGCAGGTTCAAACAGTTCCAAGAAAAGGGAAAAAAACACAGTCCAGAGAACTTCTCTGCCTCAGCTAGCAAAAAAAACCTAACAAAAAGCAAAGGAGAGCTCTGTTCTGCTGTCCACACTGCCCACCACACAGCCGTGTGTGTGGAGGAAAGCTGCAGACTCTTATCTTTATGTTTTGAAAACAACTGCCTCAGGCATTCCAGTGTGTTTCCTTCACTTTCAGATCCAATTTTTAAAGGTACAATACTTATTTCTGAGCTAAACAGATGAATGGGGATACAATTTAACATCAACCCAGGACAACAAATCATCTGTTAGAGAGTCTGCATCTGCTTAAGGCAATATTTAGACAAGTGCTGTTTGCACACAGAATTGTGGGTGTTGGCTGCCACCAACATTTTATACATGCCCATGGTCTCTGTAAGACTTGATGCCATATTTCTGAGGTACTGCACAAATAAAATTGGATATGTCCCTCCCTAAAGTGTTTCAATATCTAATAAAAGATGTGGATGTGATGAAGTGGGGGAGGAAAAAGGGTTTATCTGATGAATGGCAGTAGGCAAAAAGAAATAAGGATGATGATAATAGCATAATGGAAGTTAGCAACCTACTAAATTTTGATCAAGTATTTCTTTTCTAGAAACAGTGGTGTACATTCTTGTGTTGTTTAGTGTGTGTATATGACTGACTTTTGTGGTTTTAGTTATAAATATTATTACCGATTCAATTGGTATATTCTGTTTTATGTGTTCTTATTCTCTTAGTCACTTGTTTTCCAAATTTTCTGCATTCCTTGTGTTTCCCATCATCAGTCTCTCTTGTTCTGCAGTGAAAAAAGGCTGAGTTCTGACCACATTTGCTGTGGCTAACAACAGTAGTGATGCCTAGAGAGGCTGATCTGGAACAGAAACTAGACAGTTAAAAAATAAAATAGGTATTTATTGAAAGGCCTTAAAAGGATGCACCTTGGGCAGTACCAGATCCTGGCCAGGGCAACACCCAGGATGGATCCAAGATGGATCCTAGTCACAAGGTTTTATGATCTGGAACAGAAACTAGACAGTTAAAAAATAAAATAGGTATTTATTGAAAGGCCTTAAAAGGATGCACCTTGGGCAGTACCAGATCCTGGCCAGGGCAACACCCAGGATGGATCCAAGATGGATCCTAGTCACAAGGTTTTATACTTTATAAGTTTTGGTCCATTTACTTATTGGGGTCAACTCTCCAATCACATGTCATGAAGTCCCATCCTCCCCACTTTTCTCTCCTCGGTTCCCTGTTGTTTATGTTCTTTGAGCCTGAGGCTTGTAACTGTTGTCATTAATCTCAAACTGGAAAAGGATTGTTTGGTCCACCTACTCTGTGAAGAGAACCTATCAAGACTTAACATGAAGCTCAGAGCTAGACACCCAGGCAGCACAGAATCTGAAAAATATGAAAGCTAGCACTTAAGGCATCAATAGGACTGAAAAAACTTTGACCTTTTGGGGTCATCATTGTCTAGGATCCATATGCTGATGGAAAACTAAAGAATGAAGGCAGGCAGGGGTGAAAAGGAACAGGGCCACATAGGACCAAAGGGTGAGGGCACCAGGTCTGAACAGTTTTCTCTTGGATTTGCAGTCTCTCTTATTACATACTGAGTGCTTGTGTCATATAGTTTGTGGTGCTAATTTGCCTTCTGATATCACATAGATATGTTCAGTTCTCTCAAAAGTTAATGTTAATTCTGTAGTAGCAGTGGAAATCTTTGAAATGGCTAAAGCTGGTGTGAAAGTTGTTGTAGCTTGAAAAAAAATCCTTTTGTTCTTTTTAATTCCCATATTGAATCAAGTTGGATTCTTTCTGCTACCGCTAACAACAGAGCATCTTCAGGGTTAACTAGACCTCAGTGTGTAGCTTAGCACAGATGCTTACTTTTAGTCACTTTTAGAAAAATGGTTTGCTAAAAAACTGTTATACTGCATGGGGTACAGGCTGTTGCTGTCCTGAAATGTTTGGTTTTGTCCCTAAGAATGATCTGCGAGACCAAAATAAGTAGTCTACAAAACCATTTCCGGTAGTTTTCTGTTGTACATGGTTTATTTCTTGTTTTTTTATTAAGTTCAGCTATTGCTATATTGTATACTTCAAAAACAAGAATCAAGTTATTACAAAGAGATCACTAAACTTGTTTTTTTTTGTGTTAAGACAGTTGTATTAAATGAGTACGGTGTTTAAGGATGCCATGTAGTATGTTTTAAAGCCTTTAGTAATGTTTTAAAGCCTTCCTAAAATTCTTAGTTTTTAGCATAAGTCAGGAGTAGAAAACCAGTGTTGTTTCTCTTTTCTGTACTTTCATTTCTGTCTTGGTTTCTGGTTACTTGAGCTAATGTGATGGCATCAAGTAACAGAAGCAGCAAACATTAGTAATGCCTTAAGCAGAATGATTAGGAACAGCATACAGTAACAGTTTAATCCCTTTGTGTTTACCATTCTGGAAAGCAACCTTGATTTATAGATTTTAATAAATTGTAAGTCTGTGAAAACCAACTCTACTTTCCTGTAAAAAAGAATTTATTAAAATAAGCAATCTTCGTTCTGCAGAGAGATTTGCCTGATACCTTTATTTTAATGTGAGCTGGAACATTTTATGTTGTGCATTCATGTGATTATTCAGTTGGTTTAGTAAGACTTGGAAAACGACTACCTGAGATAGCAATTACATTGTCTAGACAATTTTGATGGAGTGGAGGCACAGAAACATGTGCCACTGTGGTTAACAAAAACCATTAAGTCTCAGCTTTCTCCTCTGAAAATGTTTCCAAATAATCCAACTGATCTACTTCCTTTTTTACAAACTGATATTGACCTTAACTCAAAAGTAGAGTTTGACTTTGTAGCATCTAGTGTTGGTTTGCTGTGGTGTAATAGGTGGGTGGTGGGTTGGACCACACGATCTGGAGAGGTGCCTAAGAACCTCCATCATTCTGCAGTTTTCAGTGCTTGGGAAAAGAAAGTAAAATAGCACTCTATCTTACTGCTCCTCTGGAGAATATGAGGTTTAAAGGCAATTAAAAGTCACAATGTGATTCTTACCTGCAACAGCTATGCCTTCTGAGGATGTTGTAGATATAACTGTTTAAGCTTAATAACAACATGGTATGTTGTTCTTTTTATTATAGAATAACTTCTCAGAGCGTATGTGCTGAGGCTTATGCTTCAGGAAACAGCCATTTTGATTAAAAAATGATTTCTTGCAGTTTGATGAGATCTGAAACTCCTCCAGTGTGGTGCATGTGCTTTATACCAGTTTTTCATTGGTGAGATCAAATGCAGACATACTGATCATTTCTGAACTAACTGCAGTCTTATAAAAGGGAGTTTTGAACACAGACAGTTTTCCTGGGTCTAGGTATGTTTGTTTTGTTGCAAAACCACAATTTGCATTCAGAATTAGACAAGATTTTTGTAGGTATATCCACAGAGGTGCAAATGCTGCCTTCAAAAAAATTGAGGTCACAGATACTGTCTTCATTTATGTCTTTTTTGATCTGCTTCCCCAAGAAAAAGTAGTCAACCACAAAATCCAGCAGCTCTGATTTATTTGTGTGTGCACAAGTATGAATATCTTTTCTTAACTGACTTGTGCAGAAATGATGTTGTGATATTGTAAATAACAAAATTTCACTTTGTTGTGAACTTTAATGGACTCTAAGCAGTCCATTAAATTTTAAGATAGTTAAAAAGTCGTCTAATACTATAGATAATCTGGCAGAACAGTGAAACTCTTAATATTAAAATATAAGTCATATAGCAAGTTAGCCAATCCAGAGACCTATCATAGTGCCTTTTGCATTCCATATGTTGATAGGCATACTCGTAGCCCTTGGCAGAATGCTTTTGAACTGCATGTTCCTTGCAGTGCACCAGCTGATTATTTTGGGGCATTCTGGAAGCAAATGTGAACCTTTGTGTCCCTGCTTAGAATGTGCCATCAGCTGTCCTCTTCCTGCATTAAAGGATTCTGGTTGTCAGCAGCTGTGACAGCATTGGTACTAGGAGGTAACAAATCCTCAAGTAGGTCAGTCTCATGCTGCTTGAGGTAATGTTTCATTATTAACATCTTAGACTTGGCCACCCAAAATAAGTAGAAAGATAGTTCTGCTCCCTGAAACTTGCTAGATTTCTGTCAATGAGACAATTCAATGTTTCTTTGCTTCACTCTAAATATCTGTCTTTGATTCAGATACTGAAACAACCAGAAACAGTGGGACAGGATGACAGCATCTGCTTCCAGGAAAAGCAAGATGGATTTGTTTCTGAGAATGGTCTCTGGATCCTTTGTGTCTCCTTGGTCCTTCTGTTTTATCCCTCCTTGTTCCCTGGTCTGGTAATCTAAGATGAACTAAGATGTTTGTGGTCTATAGGTCTTTCTACTTTGTCCAAAATATGTTTAATTTTCAAAGGTATACTGTCTAGAGATAAATATTTTCTCAGCTGTGTTTATCTTTTGTTTCCTCAATCAAAATCATATGTTTGTTTTGTTTGTTCAAGTTAACTTGCTGTAAGGCACACATTTCTCTCCAATGACAGGTTGTGAATTAGAATCTTGCCTGTAAGTGCTGACAGTAAAACTTATTTATTATCATTGTGTATGAAATGATTGTGCACATCTTCATGTACTCCCTGATACTTAAAAATAAATCTGATTATGAGTATTCTTTGGCAGGCAAAGTCTTGTACAGTGATACCAATGGTGCATACAGTTGGTCTTCTCAGTCTGCTTTGGAATCTCTCATCTTCTTCACCCCCATTCCAAAGGGAAAAAAACCAGCTGTTCTCCTTGCCCTAAAATTGTTCATGGTTTACCAGACAGATTTTAGTGGTTCAGTTTGGGATTTCTTTCTGCTTACTGTGAGTCTCTGGTATGGATGATTTTGCTCAGTCTAAGTCTTTTCTAGCTAAAGGTACTTTCCTGATGAATATGAATGGATGTTTAAGGACAGTTAATCTGGATTCTGTCATACTCTCCAGGAGTTATTTAAAGAAATATTTTGCTGGTTTTACTGCTTTCAGTATTTAAAATGGAGAATGGTTATCAAGGGTGAAGGCTGCTTGAAATGTCTCTGAAGCAAGCAATTTTTAAGATTCTTTGATACTTTAAGTTTCTTTGAACCCTTCCTGAAATGAAGAGCATATTGTGGTTTACCCACTTTCGCTTACTTTCTCTCTCTTTTTGTTTGTTTGTTTTGGTTTTTTGTTTCATATTTGTTTCCTTCAGCAATTTGGAGAAAGTAAAAACTGCTCAGGCCTCATTCATTGTACTGAAGTATGACCCTATGTCCTGATCTATTGTGTGAAAGTTTGCTACATGTTCTGGGTACATCAGTATTCTTTCAAAGTTGACCTCCAAAAACAATTGAAAGAATTCTTAGGATTTGAGGTGAACTGTAACCCCATTGTAGAAGGTAGCCACATTTGTTAGACATGATTTCCCTTTAGTGAAGACATGCTGGATGTCACAGATCACCTCCTTGTTTCCTGTGTGGCTTAACAGTTTTCAGGAGAATCTGCTCAATGATCTTTATGGGCAGTGAGGTGAGACCTGACTAACTTATAAATTCCATGGCTCTTTATTTTCCTTTTTAAAAATGGTGATTATATGTCCTTTTTCTAATGATTAGAGCTTCCACAACTTCTCAAGTATGATAGGTAGTGGCTTATCTATTTCCTTTGTCAATTCCTTCAGGATCTATGGATGTACCTCATCAGTTCCCATGGACTTGTGAACCTTCACATTCATTTAGATGGCCTCAAACCGTATCTTCTACAGCAGGTTGTTAGTTCTTCATTCTTCCAGTCCCTGCCTTTTCCTTCTGCAGTTCTGGTGAGGTGGGTGGGGAACTTGCTGGTGAAGACTGAGACGAAAAAGTAATTGAGTGCTTTGGCCTTCTCCATGTCCCAGGTAACCAATTCTCCCATTTCCTTTGGAGAGGATCCACATTTTCATAGTTTTTCTTTTATCACCTATGTGCCTGTAGAAATAATAGAAATTACCTTCCTTCTTTAAGGAAGAGAAACCTTAAAGTTTATCAAGTTCACACCCTCCTTTCTGTGGACATTTCCAAGGGTGGGGCATCCACAACTTCTC